>JAULBM010060014.1:0-10315 GCA_032357055.1 Geukensia granosissima
CTGCTTCTTACCTAGACTTACACCTAGAAATTGACAGTAAGGGCGGGTTAAGAACAAAACTTTACGACAACAGAGATAATTTAGATTTTCCGATTGTAAACGTTCCGTTAATGTATAGCAACATTCCACCCGCATCGGCATACAGAGTGTATATTTCTCAAAAATACTCTACTCCAGGGCTTGTGCTTCTTATCAGGATTTTATTGATAGAGAGTTGCAGCTGACAAGAAAGCTACTGAGTCAAGGGTTTATCAGGGAATTATTATAGGCATCACTCCGGAAGTTTTTCGGACGACATCATGATTTGGTTGACCAGTACGAAATATCCATTTCACAGATGACAATGGATATTTTCCGACTGTCATGAATACAAATCAGTTCCTATACCGATTGTGACTAACATCGATTGTGACTTTATACCGGCTTTGGCTACTGAGTAACATAAAGGGAGCCACTTGAAGAGCAGGAGTTGCTTACCCTTCCGAAGCACCTGAACTCTGGTTTTTGTAGGATTTGTGTTACTCCAGTGAATTTTTTCTGTAGAAGGCTCTGTATGAAGTCAGTTTCGTACGAAAAAAAGGAATAAATCGGCGAGAATATGTGAATAATTGGACCTTATTGGCATGCCGAAAGTCTGTTAAAACACACATCCGCCAAACATTACAAAAATGAAAACTAGCATTCAGCAAATGTCATCTTCAGAGCACTTTTTGTTAGAATCAGAGTGGTTATGAACAAAATAAGGTTTGTCCCTCCCTAGAAGCAAATATTTGTACCTGCGATTGGCATCTTTAACAAAACAAAGGTGAACTAAGGCTTTTAATTTTTCTTTGAGTTTTGAGTGTGGAATAGTAGTACACAGAGTGGAAAAATCAAATGTTTTGATGCTATTGCAAGAAGAAGGGACATTGATTTGAGGCATTCTAACAGATCTTTGGAATTTTTTAGAATCCACATTGATTCACGCCACCTCTGGAATGGCTTGTTTCACAGTATCTCTTGAGCCCGTTTTTTACTGCTGATAGAACAACTGTCAGTAACTTGGAAAGAGGTTTTATAGAGCATTTGGCAGACACTGCAATGTAACTTGCTTGTGAAGATTTATAATCCAGTAAAGTGAAGGAAGATAGAATTCTTCCTTTTTAGTTGAAATTCCAAAAGAAGACAAAACTGACCAATGATTGCCAAGCATTTCTTCTCTGGTAAGTGTCGTTGGGGTATATGTTGGGTTACCAAGTGAATTATCAATACCAAAGTCCTTTATCAAGCAGTCTATGTACTGTGATTTACAAACAAAAACAATGTTAATTGTTAGGGGCTTTATCGGCGGGGACGACAACATATTTGTCATGTAGTTCAGAGAGATGTCTGGCAACAATCCGATCATCGAAGACCGATTTTGTGTATGTATTCATAGATCTTTTTAACTTTTGATTTCGTATTTGTACCAACGATCTCACTGCCTTAACCCATTCGCAAAGTGTATCTAGTTCCTCTCCTTCGCTTTTCGCACACTGCATAATCTTCAACCGAATCCATAAGGATCTTGAAATTGAACTTCCAGTTTATGGATTAGGGCTCACGAACTTTGGCCCTTTGGCACATACATTTCGTACATAATTGTTTTCGACAATGTTCAGGGCGAAAACATCATGTGGCCGACAGGATTATATTTGATTGTGCAACTTTCATGTCTTCAATTTTAATGCTGAGGAGTGCAGATTTAGAAATATGGAATTTCCTAGAAGTCTGTTAGACGTGTATCCTTTTTGCAATCATTTTCAAATAAACACTCTATCACAAAACCACAAAATGAAACATGATATTCTCATTTACTGCAAGGCTTATTTTGCTGCTAAGTAGCAGTTGAAAAGGGCTTGTGTGAATGAAGTGTGAAGATAAATTGCAACAACATGGAGTCAAGAATAAACAATATTATATGGGAATTCCAACATCAGTTAATTTAAATGTGCTTAGGAACCATACACAGACGAAATGCAATCATATCGAGTTCAAAACTTATATGGCAATTCCAACTTTTGAAAATTTTCTGGAAGACTCTCAGACCTGTATTTTTCAACATTTTGAAAAATACAATAACAACATCCGATGATCAATGACAATGATGAGGAGTCTTGAAATTCAAAATTATGGTAATTCCAACTTTTGGTAAATTTCTTGGAATTATCTCGTGTTCGTTTCCCTTTAAAAATATCTTGCAACAATGTAAAATCAAAATCGAATGATCAGTTGTATTCTTTTTCAATTTGAAGATGATCAATATGGCAGTTCCAGCTTTGTTAAATTCCAGGAACACTCTGTGTCAGCTCTCCTTTGGGATAGTAAGCAATTTCAATCCGAAATCTTTGTCATTCATGGTTTCTGCATATTCAGATTTTTCTGTTGTATAAATGTTGAATATCATTAAATATCTGCGGCAAAGGCAAAAATCTTTAAATCAGAAGACAGACAAGACCATAGACAACCAAAAAGAAACGAAAGACAAACATTGAGCGCACAATACTACGTTAAAAGCTAAAGCTAGAGTAACATAGATCCTTCAATAACCATGTTGTGTTCAGATGCTCCAGAAGGGTTAGCAACTCCTCCAGTTGTGGTAACCGTCCTGTTACTAATTAGACAAAGCCATGGATGTTAGTCACAACCGATATGGGAACGGATTCGTTGCCACTACAGTGAGAAGATATATACTTTTCCTAGACATTAACCAAGGCCTTGATATACGTTTGGTTAGAGCAATAGGCTAGATGCGGGTTGCGACCTTTTCATCTTTTATTATATTTTACGTTTTTCTTCATTAAAGTATGATTTTGCGTTCAGTTAAGCAGGAAGATTCTCAAGCGCTTATTTGGGATCAATTCGCTTGATTTTTATTGTGATTGCTACTAAGGGGATTCGTACGAAAACCCTCTACACCCCCTGTTACGGGTATTTCTTACTCTTTTTGTGACTAACTTTGTGGGGCGTTGGTTGCTCCACCACATTTTATACATGAATATATTTTCTTATAAGTATTTGAGTTTGGAAATTAACCAGATACTCCTAGGAGCCTGTAAACACTCACATTGCTCAAAGCTGTTTTGACAAAAGGAAAATTTGAAGATGTTTAAATACATGAAAGCAGTTAAATTTCCACTGGGTCAAATTTAGAAATATTGGAATTTTGGATTGTATTTAGGGATTTGCATGATTTTTTTCTCCAAATCTATCATTCCATCAATGTTTTGGAAAAGAGGAAATGGATTCACAACAAACCTGAAACGTGGGGAAGTTTGAAAACTAACCCGTATTAGGCTTCAGACCAATATATATTCATCTTATGGTTTTATACGCCCAAAAAACAATGCTCTCAGCTGGACACTGCATGCAACTATTCTAGGTTCATTTATATTCTTCTTGTTTGGTCGATAAATTATTTTGTTTTATTTTATACTTTCAAACTTGTGGAGTATAATGAAGCAAGAAATATAGGTGATACCGAGTTATTCTAAGTTGAGATGCATCCAGACTGCATTATCATATTTCATTATGGCAAGCTATCCAATGTATTTAAGATATCTAGTTTAAAACTGAATTTTAATCAGCCAAAAATGTATGAACATCATAAAACTGAAGTGTTTTTAAAGATATGTCTTTATGGGTCTCCATACTTATTGTGTGGTGGTTAATTGCAAAAAGTAATAGATCAACTAAAGGTGCAGTCATTGTTAATGTTGTGTACTAGCTTGACTCTATAACAAGTTGGAAAATTGCAATCTGTTGACATCTTTTAAGGTATCTGAGACCTACACTGCGGCACTCTTGTGAACCCCAGTCAATTATGCATGGAATTTAGTTCAAACTGACCTGACTCAACAAAATTTGGATACAATTTGCCAAGGGGTTTCAGAGGAGTGGGTGAAAATGTAAAAATAGGGTCCTATTTTAAACTATGCAGAGCCATGGCTTAGAGACTATCTAAGGACAATTCCACCAAAGTTTGGTTAAAATTGGCCCAGCGGTTTCATAGGAGTTGATGAAAATGTAAACGACGTACGACGACGACGAACTCAAAGTGATGAGAAAAGCTCACATGGCCTTTTAGGCCAGGTGAGCTAAAAACTCATATGTATAAAATATACAATACACGAAACCTGTGTTGCGTGAAAGTCTTTCATTACTCTTCCAACGTCCTGAAATATGACCGACTCGCTACCTTTATGTCAAACTGAGAAAAATCCTGACAAAATTAACTAGTACATAGATACAAGAAATTTCACAATACATGTATTTTTAAAACGTTCCTTGATATGACAGGGAAATGTTCCATTGAGTTGTGTTAAGTAACATTTTATTGTGCAACTGAAGTAGATGTGAGGACTAGCTCACGGAGTGTGTAGTAACAAGTGATATGAAAAACTTATTTTTCATCTGATTTTGATTTTTTTTTCAAAATTATTCTCTTTGGAAAGGGCAACAAAAGTAACTTCAGGTCGGAAATAAGTGGGACCAATTTGATCACAGTTGGAGTTATATTACTGTGTCCGGCACTTAACAATAATTATTTCTGACTTCTGTTCATTCTATTCTAATTAAAACCTGTGCAATCTGAATGAAAAGGACAATTTGTATATCTAAATGTACTGTCAACAAATTATAAATTCAGAATTTCTGAATGTGAAAACAATATATTTCACAATTTTTGTACAGAATTTACCGAACATCTCCAATTTCGTCAAATGTATTTATATGACCTGGTAAAAGCCGGCATTTCCATTATACCTATTAGCAGTAAATAAGAGTTTCTTTTCTTTGTTGTAGCAGACAACTTCTGGATCCTCCAGTCCGTCAGATTTAGTCAGTAATGTCTTAAATGATTTACCGTCATAGTGTATTATTGTTAGGTTGTGCGAGTCTCCCCCTACAACGAAGACGTTTTGATTATTGTCAACTGAAATTCCGTATGGACACTGAACATAATCATCATTGAATAACCAGATTTTTTCTCCTGTACTACTACAACAGTGTATTGTATGGGTGACAATGTCTGTATAGTATATTCTGTCTTTGGTAGTTGTAAGATAACTAACATTTCCAACATCACGCTTTATCGTATTCAGTGTTCTCCCTGTTGTATCCACCACTACTATACCTTGACCGTCCACTACAATATAAAGTTTCCCGTCCTGGTAGGATATTCCAGAGCAGTCACCTCCTAATTTTATCTTCTTGTCCACGATGTTGTTTTTGATGTTTATGATTTCTATGTTGTTTGATGTGTATGATACAGCGATTCTGTCGTCATCTACCAACGTTAAATCATACGGTTTTCTAGAGACCGGTATATCACGGACGTGTTCTCCTTTGTCGTTGTACTCCATTATTTGTGCCTTTCCATAATAATCTGCTATCAAGACATTATTATTCGGCAAAATGACGCATCCTGAAATCCACACAGAATCCTCCTCTTTTTTTATTTTGAATTTCTGCTTGAGTTCAAGCTTTACATTACTAACAGTTTGTATTTTTGGGACATGTATCTGTGCTTGATTTATGTTTGACTCTTTCAATGACAAACTTGTGTTGGTTTCTTTAACTGATATCACGCCAAACTCATTCGTGTTGTCAATTAAAGATTGTACTGTGGAATTCAGCTTTAATTCCAATGTATAGTTCATGGCTTTTTTTATCGCGATTTTGGCTTCATTTGTTTTATTAACAACATGTTGGCTGATGTTTCGGGTACCAAGAAAGACGTGAATTTCCGATGCCGTTTTCTGTAAATGTGATGTTTCTTCCTTCATTTTCTTTATGTCTCCTTTCATTGATTTTAAGAAGTTTAATATTTTCCCATATTTTGTTTGACAATCGCTGTACTTTTCCCCTAACTGGAGTATTAAGTTTTCTTGGAGTTTATCCAATCGTTTATTGACTTTATCTCGTGCATGTTTTATGCTTCTTTTTATTTCTTGTTCTTGTTCTTCGAGCTGTTCTTAAATCGACTTTCGATCATTGATCCAATGTTCTATATTTCGCGTTATTTCATCAATTAATTCTTCTACATTGGTCAGAGCAGTTGATTTCTTGGCATTTTTTGCTGCTGCTTCTAAAGAAATAGTATCTAAACAAGTTTTGTGCTTGGAAAAAATGCATGCAGCACACACAGGTACATCGTGTGTTTTGCAGAATCTTTCAAAATTCTTCTTATGGTTCTCACATTGAAGATTTACAGACATACCAGTAAATGAAGAATGTTTCGTCTTAGGATTTGTTATTAATGGGCATTAAACTGATTTTTCACCTAAAAAAGAAGTTATTAATTTGTAAAAAAAAAATAAAAAAAAAATAGAATATTGAATGAAATTCAAAATGAGAGACGCCAATTGATGATAGATTCCATGGATGGAACATAGAAAACAGAATCACTGTTTTTTTTTTTAATTTTAAAATTTAATAATTCATTTGCAACAATTCAACGGGAAATTCAAACAAGTTTAGAATAAGTCTCACACATATTCTTTAATTAACTTTTCCATAGAATTTCGATTCATCATAACAAAACTCAAAATGGATTATAATTCCTTTAAAAATGAAGCAAATACTTAGAATTTGACCGTACATCTTTTTATAAATTACTACACACTTTCCATTCTGACGACAAAAAATTCAATTGGATCATCTGCTTCTGACATGAAGTTTTTTAAAATATCAAATAGTCCAAAGACATTTTATCTAACAGACAAAACGTTTTAAATCCAATCCGAAGAATTTTAAGGTGAAAGAAGACCACTTTTTTCGAATTGACCACCCGGCGATTTAGTGGTATGCGTGCTCTTATGCGGGAGTTCGTGGGTTCCATTCAACATCTGTATTATATTTTCATTCGTCCCGAAGGCCAATTTCCCCACAGGAAAAAAAAACTGAATTCATCCTATTTTCCCCCATTTTCCCCCAGGAAATTTTACATCAGAGCCATTTTTCTCTCAGGATAAACTCTAACAGTATACATTTCAGTTTTTCCCCATGCCAAAATACATGAAATATACATGTATAGATAGATAACTTAATTTTACAGCGCAAAAGGGCATGTTGTACAAAGAGATTTAATAAATAAAGTTTTGACAAGCGAATTTGAATAAAAATGATTTATATTAATTTTATGATGTAATGGTTGCTTGATGGTTTGCTACGAAGAGTACCAAGGGACGATGCTTCAGATCAAAGTTCTGGTGGTCGCTAGATTGCAAAGGGAACCTATGGATTATGCTCCAGAACAAAGCTATAATGATAAATAGATAAGATATGAAATAAAATGTCAAGAATAGTATACGTTAACTACTAGACGAAACTATATTTTAAGAAACAATTAAGAATTGTTGCTTAAATCATTTATAATAATATGTGGATATATTATATTTTACTAAAAAGCAATTGTCCTTTTGTGTATTGTATTATCATGCATTTCTATCAATTATGATTCTTGTTCTTGTAAGTGTTATATACCGATTAGCCCCCTGTATGCCCTAATTGGAGAAATATTCTTATTCTTATTTTTATTCTATGATGAGGGTAAAAAATTCACATGATTTGCCTCCCTCTAATTCCTTTCTACAGAATTCTCATTTTCCAAGTAAAAAGAAATATTTTAGGATATGAAATTGTAAGATATTGGGTAAATGTCAGAGAGACTGCACTCCAAAAACAAGAAAAACAGGGGGAATTTACAAATCTCTACAAGGTTTTCAACAAAACAAAACCACCCCTTGTAAAAAGCTCTAAATCGGCCAAAATAAAGATCGCGTTTACGTAAAATACTGCTCTTGCCGGAATATTGTCAAAATGTACGTGTAACAAAACGTTAAACACGAGGACAATCCTATTACCACAATTCCTGACTTGACAAAGGCAATGGAGATATGTCTGGGGTTAAACTAATTAAACAAGTAGTGAAAGGAAAATCAAAGAAACCAAAAGCAGTAACCGACGAATAATAAAAAAAAACAAACAGAAAGATTATATATAGGATATACGTGCCAGGCCATAGTGTAGATTCAGCTGCGGATTTTTAGATTTTAGTTGATCAAGGTAAGTTTGTTTATACGAGAGTTCTGATAGTGCCACCATTGAAAATAAATTAAATTTGAGTCAACTGTTCGGCTGCATATGATACCTATTTATACAAATAAAGAAGACAAATACAATCCGAGAATCTTGAGGCCTATTACCATTATAAGTTGTTTTGGTAAATTATTTTCATCTGTGTTAAACATAAGTTTAAATAAGTTCTAAAATGATTGTTCTATTATTTGTGAACATCAAGGGGGTTTTAGACAAGGATATTCATCCATGGATAATTTATACGTTTTGCACATGTTAAAAGAATATCATGAAGTTCAAGTAGATGGAAGTTTTTGGTTTGTTTGTAGATTTTGAAAAAAAAACATTTGATAAAGTGTGGAGAGACGGGTTATGGAAAAAACTATCATTGAATAACATAAATGGTAAAATGTTTAACATTATCTACCATATGTATTTTTGGAATGAAATTTAGAATTCGTCATAAAGGGGAAAATACTGAATATTTTGAATGTAACATTGGTGTTAGACAAGGTGAAAATTTGTATCCTTATTTGTTTGCTTTGTCTTTAAACGACCTTGAAGATTTTTTATTCAATACAAAAGTTAAAGGTCTGCATTGTATATCAGATGATATTGAAAGATAACTATTTATATTCCTAAAACTTCTGGTACTCCCGTATGCAGATGACACAGTTCAATTTTCTGAGTCAAAGGAAGGCCTTCACTTACAACATGACATGTACGATGTGGAAATTAAAGGTCAATAATTGTTGTATTTTCTTCAGGCAGACTATCAAATAATTACAACTTTCTATATAAATATAAAAATAGCTATGTATGAGGTTTTGAAAAAAGGTCGAACACATAATCTGTCTTAAGATGTAAATACGATCTATTTAATGAAACTGTTAAACCGATCTTACTGTATGGTTGTGAACTTTGGGACTTCAGTAATTTGGACAAAATAGAAAAGGTACATCTGAAATTTTGCAAACTTTTGTTAAACTCGAAAAAATCTACACCTAATTTTATGATATAAGGACAATTGGGAGCATACCCCATGCAAATATTTGTACATTTTCGTATGATTAACTATCGGTCTTAGTTGATTTGTGGAAAAAAGAGCAAAATATGTAATATTTTGTATAACTATTCCTAAAACGATCATATTTTAAGTCAATATCAGTCTCCATGGATTAAATGTATCATAAATATTCTAAAAATAATGGTTTTAGCAATTTATGGGAATGGCAGGGAGTATTTTATCAAACTTAGGTAAATAACAGTTTAAAACAAAGATTTATGGATCAGTTTCAACAAAAATGAAGATCTGATATTTTGTTATAAATAATTCAAAAAGAGTTTTGAATTTGAACATTATCTGGATAGTTCATGCGAAAAGGAAATTTACACTTTTTGTAGATTAAGAAATGGAAACCACAGGTTACCGATAGAAACAGGAAGGTGGCAAAATATTGAAAGACAAAACAGATATTGTAACTTACGTCATGACAATAGAATTGTGATGAGTTCCATTGTATCTTGAAATGTAGTGCCTTGCTTAATGAGAGAAAACATTTTGTGAGCAAATATTATTGCAATAGAGTTAACCAATTGAAATTTGGGGAATGGCTTTCCACAAAGAGTAAATTAAAATTAAGAATTTATGTTAATTTATAAAAACCATTTACGTACGGGTAAGTCCCCCTGGTTAATCACCAATCTCTAGGCTGTATTGATTCGTTTTATCTTGTCAGTGCATGTTTTTTATGTATTCATATAGATGTATATGCAAACTCTGTACAAACTGTTTGTGCAATGGTTTTAGAGCATAAAGTAATCTGAAAATCTGAAATTTGGCCATCTTGATTGTTGAATGGGGTTTTTGGAAACAAACTCACAAAACGACCATTAAGATAATATTTTTTTTTTATGAATACATCTTAGGATCATTTGTTGTTATCAGTTCAGCTATGGCAACCATCTTGATTGGTGGTCGGGGTTTCGGATACAACTTTGAGAGCATTACCTGAGGACCCTTCTAATAAAGTTGCGTAACAATTGTCTAGGCAGTTTTTGGGAAAGTTTTTTTTTCGAACCAACTTCTCTTTTTCTTTTTTCGCAACGGAGGCGTTGTTCGTGGCCTATCACAAGCCCGGATACAAAATGTGTCAAGAAATACCAAGGGGATATTCGAGGAAAAGGGAAAATGTAAAAGTACTGACAAACTCCGGAG
>JAULBM010060035.1:0-20064 GCA_032357055.1 Geukensia granosissima
AAATTCGGAATTTAAATTTTTTTTCAAGAATCTTGAAAAAATCTTGTCGGATGACTGCAAGGGCTCTTTCAGAACGTGGTGCGAAAGGCCGCTTGTGTGCAAGATGTTAATGTACATGTGTTTGAAAAATTTGATCCAGTAGAATAAGTAAAAGTTATTATCTGTTCCTGTTTTTTTAAGATAAAGGTTACGTCAACCTCCATTATTATTCATTACATAGACATTTTTAAAAATCCAAATAATTGTCAAAACACTTGCGGTTTGAGAACGAGACAAATAAGAATTTCGGCATGTTTTGAACTCTTTTACATCATATGCAAACATATATTAAACAGATATAATGACAAGGAGGGGTATTTACGAAAAAATACCAGTCGCGGAAAGAAAAATTTCCAAAGCCGATAGGCGAGGAAAATTTGATTCCCAAAACTGGTATTTGTCACAAATACCCCTCCTTGTCATAATATACCTGTTTAATTAATTACACCGAATATCAATTTTTACGTGACAACTGTTCCATGATTTCAGGCTATTTTGTTGCTGCTTGGCCGCCTGCAAACGTGTTGTCGTCTGAGGTTTTTAGTTTGGCAAATATTCGGAGCACTTCCGCTTTTCAAAACTGATTTATCATGTTAAGTTACTTTAAGCGATTGAAGCAGAAACCTTCCAAATAAATTTTAGCGAGATAGGGCTCGCGAGGGAAAAAAAATATACTTTTTTGGAAAATACCACGACAGAGGAAAAAAAGGCATTTTTTTCAGGCATATACCCCGGCAGCTATTAAAATAGCCGAATTCGTTAAAACATGCATAAACTACACCGTCTGTGAACCAAGCAGAATCTAGGATTTTTATAGAATGTGTAATTACAGGAAAAACATTTTGGATTTGCGCGTGTCGCAAACTGACATTAGGCGAACATGTATTACACAGATAGTTTACCATATGAGACATGTTTAAGAAATTTAATTATAACAAATGCTACGTTATAAAATATTAATAGTTTGTAAAACGGGATAATATCACGTATTTTGACATATTATTTTTTCTATACACAAATGGACGTCGGATGTTTATAATTTGGCAATCCGTTAACAAAAACGAGCCATAGTAACAAATATTGAAAACCAACCGTTCAACAGAAGATTAAATACCGGTCTCTGTGAAATTGTTTCATCTGCTTCGCGGGCATTTTATTTCTGCCATCAAAGAACAAACAAAGAGAAAATTTTTGGGCCAAATCAGTACAAGAACATTTTTAAATAAGTCATAGCCCCATTCCACAACCCAAAATTTTATTGAATGTTGTCTTGTTCATGTTGTTGAAGTACTTTGAAAAAAGAAAAAGACTGTAATAAAATTACAAACCAGAAAGATATTTTCCCTTGTTTATTATTGCAAAGACGTATCTTAAATACATCTGCTTTTGAATGGAATACATTTGATTCAACTGAACGTCATTGCATGATATGTCATTATACCAATTTCAGTCACGCACTGAGAAAATTCATTTTCTAGGAAAACCACTACAATGTGCTGTTATATTTCAGTAACTATTCAACAATTTTTATAGTAAAAACTTGCAAATAAAATTAATAACAAATGAACCAATATCATAAATGCAAAGAAAACAAATTGTGGCTACATCAAACTATCAAGACTGAACCAAACTACTGCATTGTACTGAGTGTGATTAATTCAGTAGTATAAATGATTTTTAAATTAAATTATTCTCTTATTTCTTTGATTTAAATTCTTTTATTTGCCCGTAATTTGTATATTGCATGATTTATTTTTTTGTGACACGAATGCATTTGTTGAGATTTAACAAATAATTTTTTGATTACGTAAAGTGAAATCGAAATAGAAAACTAGAATTCAATTGTCATGATTATAGTGATAACATCTGAAAATTTTCAGAAGGACTTTGTGAAATTAAAAACTAACAAACGCTTGATATATGACCTTAAGCCATTTATTAAGCCATTTAAAAAAATAACTCTGCGTGACCAACGTGTGCCACTTCCAATGACCTAATGCTAACATCACATTTGTAGAACTAGTTACCACATAATACAAGAAATCAAAGAAACCAAAAGCAGTAGTGGGCGAACTATACAAATCAAACAGAAAACCCATTGCGACAAGAGAGTATCTAAATGTCGGACGACTTAATACTGGGTTGACCGTAAACGTGAGGAAAAGAAAGATGGATGTAATGCCAAATTTAATAATATCTAATATCAGGAAGCGATAAGTTTATTAATATCTGTACCAACAAATTTCAAACCTGTATCCATTGTGGATAATTTTTTTAACGGAACAGTGAGATTCAATGGATAATTTTGAATTTGGTTTAAAACAAATATAAAGCTTTATATGACTGCAATGGTTCCATAGACCGTAGGATGTGCCCTAGGTGTTCATTACATATCTAAGTCAAGGAAGATCTATCAGTTTTGCAGTGCTTCATAAAACACATGACAACAACTTAAGCACCTCTGTTTTAATCTTCAGTGTCACATATATATCGTTATGTAAATCCAGAATACAGAACAGCTTTCTATCTTTTAATCAAAAGTGCCTGTGTGCGGCCTGAATGTAAGAACAAAAGAATAAATTGACAGGAAAGGAAGCACAACTAGTTTTAAACAATTGCTGATAAATGGTCGAAACATAAGTTCAAAAAACAAATACGGGATATATATAAAAAGAAAACATCTTCCTCTTGTTATTTTATTATTTGTAGGTACATTTTGTTAGAATCATAGTGGTGGATTGCAAAGTAAGTTTTGCGACTTAGTAAAACCAAATATTTGTAGCCGACGACGCAATCTTTTCAAAGTCAAACAAGGTTGCACAACAACTTTTAATTAAGCTTTTTGTATATTATGTGAAATAGTGATGAATTGACATTTTTCAAGGCAGCAGGTGGACAATGTTTTAACATAATCTAACAAATCTTTTGAACTGTGTTGATTTTAAATTTTACGCTAACCTCAGTTTATCTCATGATACTGCTTCAATGTAACTCTAAGCAAATTAAATAGTGTATTTAACGTGTATTTTGAAAATAGAGTTTGTTGAAATCCTGCAATAATATCCTTAAAGTTATTTTGCTTGTAGGGACTCTTGTGTTTTGTTTGAATCCAACACAGGACGAAAAGACCAAAAAAGGTTAAAATCAGTTTTGATTATCCAAAACCAAGAAATGTTAAAATCAGTTTTGATTATCCAGTAGTTCTCTCTTTTATGTCGTCGTGGTATATATCGGACTGCCAAGTAAATTGTCGGCCTATTTATTGTGACCTACACATAAGGACAATATTGTAAATGGTTTTATCTACAGGGAAGACAACATATCTTGTTAGTTAATTTGGAATTGTTACTGGCGACATAACGATGTTTACAGACAGATATTGCATATGTAAGCATCGATCAACGTTATAATTTTAATAAAAATAATTTACAGCAAAGCATATACCAAGAAGGATGTTGACATGAATATGGCACTTACAATACAATGATTGATTTCATGATAAAAACCTTCCTGAATCCAATTAATTTGCCTTAACCTCTTGTTCTCTCTTATGTTTTATTGTATTATGCCAGTAATTATGTAAATTGGTAAACATATTATTGTTTAAGTTTCTATACTGGCAGAGCATCAAGCACATATCAAAAGTAAAACGGGAAATACAATTTGTTGTTATTCAGTCTAACAAGAAGCGTGACCTGAATACATATACCGTGGCATAGTTACCTCGGAAGCAACCTGTTTGTGAAAGCATCTTAGAAATTGTTAGACAGCAATAACATCAGTCTGTAATGGATGAATACGAAACAAACAAAAATAAGAAATAAGAAAACAAGCGGTATAAATATAAAATGTAATACAGTTTGTTTAAATATCACATGTTATATTTGCGTGCAGTCAGACTTTCACATTGATTTCTACAATAATAAATAAAACAACTACCGGGTCATTTATCTAAATCGGAAGTCAAGAAATAGCACAACCTTGAGAACGAGATAATGCACTGTACTTAAATACACTTAAATGGTGTTTCAGTATTCACTGTCAGTTAAAAATACACGTAAGTGTTCTTCGTTTTTGTTTATATGTATATTGATATAGATGTAAACAAGATGTAATATTTAAAAGAAGGAGTATAACAAAAATGCCAGAAAGACACGATCCACATCTTACATACATTAAAAAAAATTTTCAAAAGCCAAATGTTACTATTTGTAAAGCGCATTTCTTGATTTAACTTCATCAAACACGCTCAAATTAAAATGCAGAACTAAATAGTAATCACATTAATATCAACTCTTATACCTCTGGGACGAATTATATATTTTTTGAAAATCTGGGTTTTTTTTAAATCGAGAGTACTAGTCTCTAATTTTATTTCTATACCTTTACTTTCCTTTCATATCCACACCATATTGATCAGCTTGCTGCCATTCTTTCATATTATAAACTCAATGCAAAATTTAAACAAAATGTCAGAATCACTTTCATAAATCGGGGGGGGGGGGGGGGGGTTGGGATTGAAAGTTATTAACGTCCTACAACAGCAAACTAATGCTCTCAGTCGGACGGTATTCATAAATCAATACCAATTCCGACTTACGTACTCTTATTAAGAATACTTTTTAGGACGTTTTAGTGATACAAAATGTCAATTAGTGAACACATGTATTACTGTATTATGTAGATTTAATTAAAATGTATGAAATAAAGGAGTAGAAGGTTTGAAAAGGATATTGCTATGAAAAGTCTCAAATATCAAATACTGAGCGTAAGACCGACGCACACCTTCTAGACTTTGCCACCTTATTAGGAAAGTAATATAAATCATCTCAATTTTTTTAAATCAATTTAAAACGTCATAAAATTTCGCTAAAATAGGAATATTTCTTTTAAATCGCTTATTGTGCGTTGTCTTAGGAATAAAAGGCAATTCGAAGATACCAAGGCCCTTGTAACAGTTGCGTTATGTGTGTTTCCATGGTATTTAATTTGAATTTACATCAAATGTTTTTTTCTCGATTATTTCGTATTGCTCACATTTATGTTGATACTACTGTTGTTGGTTTTTTCTTCTGAGGATAGAACTACATTGACAATAAACATATTCATAGAAGCCAGAATTGAAAGGGTTGCTGTATACCAAATTGTCTTCCGATCTATGATATACAAAGCACAAGGTGTGTTTAGCCACGTGTTTAGCATTAAATGAAAGGCGAATAAAACGTATTGTTGTCTGATCATTTCATTTGCAAGAAAATCTGGCCTATGGCTTTAATTAAAAGTCACTTAAAATTAAACAACATTTTAATTTTTTTTCAAATTTAAAACGGGGACATAAAAACTACTAAACCAAACTTTGTGCCATCAGAAATTAATCTAAGCAATTTTTTAGTAAATTATCATCTTGTTGTTTTTATGCATATTTACTTTATTATTTGTATCAATTCCAGTGTAGAATACCTTTGGGAGAGACCATGCTGGTTGTTTATAATTTGACTAAAATATCATCATTAAGATAATCGGACCATAATAAAAAACAATCAAGTATTTCTAGTTTTCAACCATATAGCCAAAATCGTGATGTGGTCCAAAAATTCCTAAAAGTTATATTGTTAATTAAAAGAGAGAAAAAATATGCGTAAACCTGTGTTAATAATTAAAAAAACACTTTGGATTTATAGTATTTTTCTGAAATTTCCCGATCTTTTCCGATGTCTTTCAATTAGGTTCCTCAAAAAATATCCGGGAATTATTGATAATCACGTGATTATTAAAGGTCCAAATACCTTAATTTCAAAATATGACTGACTGTAGGAATCAAAGAATTTCTTGCCATTCTATTTGTATTCCATTTGATGATTACAGCAACTGTTGGTAGTTTTATTCGTGGGAGTGCCAATTTTGGCTAATTGTGTACAGTTAATCTGACAAATCACAGGACATCCGCTGATATATTTTACCGGGTTAATGATGAAACGTAAATATGGGATCATTCCCATTAATTATAAGATGTTAAGTTTTTTACACTAAGTAGTTTAATGACAGGTTATCATTGCAAATGCTTGGCCTTTTACAGCTTCCGTTATGGTATTGACTCCGGTTCATAATTAAAGGCAATAATGGGACCGACCTGTTCAAGTTTAAATTCAACTGTCATTTGGTGGATGGCTGTCTCATGGACAATCATGCTACATCTATTAACTGTATATTAACTAAAACCAATTCAATCCAATCAAACTATTCTCAGTCTATCAAACTCAATCATGTTGATTTATGGTTATCCGATTGAAGCGCTGTTAAATGATAATGCTAGAATGTTCACCTATCCTTAAAATCCTATTTTAAATTTGATTAAATAAATGACCGGTTAAAGGCACAAGAAATATGTAAATTTGATTTTATGACACACTATCTGCCTTACTTAATTCTATATTTAGAAAAAAATATCAATTACAGATACATCATCTGTGCAAAATATTAAATAAGGGTTTTCTCAAAAAAATATTAAAAAATAGAAATAAAATTAAAGTTTGAAGTTGGTACATGTTATTCACCAAAATAGTAACAAATTAGCATTAAAGAAAACGATCGTATTTCATTGTCTTTTGTTACTTTTTAAATATCAAGAATAAAGTTGTATGAAATTAAACAATTAAAAGTAGACAAGTTTACAAATAATTTAGTTGCAAATCTATTTTATGTATTGTTATAAAATGTTTGACAAGTTGAAATTTCAAACGAAACATTGTATTTGTGGCCGATCAAATAAATTAGGTTTTGAATTGACCCTAAGTTCTGTAGATTTAAAGTTCATTGCGATTATTATCAGTATTAGAAAGGACATTTTGCATTTAAAATATAACAATTTTAGTAAGAATTAATCCATTTTTCTAAACAAAACTGTGACATAAGTTTCAAAAGCCAACCAAAATATAATTAGATAATTTAAAAATAACGACCTTAGTTTATTCATTATATGGCAAGTGTTTCTTAACATCAGTTAGTACGACTTTGCAAAATTATACAACAATTCTATATTTTATTTGTGTTCATTATTGACAAAATTGTTCTTCTGTTGCATTTACGTTTGCATGAAATATTATTAATCATCCCACATGCCATCGCGTGACAAGTTACTATCAGAATTTCACGAAATCATATTTAAATGAACTAAATTGAAGTAACACCACCGAATTGTACTTTTAATATTTAGTCATATAAACTTTTCGTTTTTATGTTTCTTAATTTAAATTGATTAACTAACGTGTTATGTCGTGGCATAAATTAGTTTTGGTGAGCTTGACAGTTACAACGAATAAGCCATGTGAATAGAAAAATGAACCAGGCACCGGAGTTAGCCTGTTCGTAAGGCAACTACTCACTATAAAATGTCAATAAAATTAAACTATTTTGAAGATGCGATGATATTTGTAATGCTGAAGTAAAAATATATATATTTTTGTCCAGATCGGTAAAATTGTTTATCTTATATTACATTCCATATGAACATATAGATTTTAAAAAAACTGTCATGCTAAAAGAACGTGTTTAAGTGTCGTGCAATTATGCACAGATTCACCAAACTAAAATAACCTGATTGCGCTGTGAATAACTTTGCAGTTCTGTTTATGGAATCAATTATTTTCCGGATGTCGAAATTACATCTATCTGGGAAATTCGAATTTTACAGCAATGTCAGATACTGCATCTACATTTTTTGTTTTGTGCATGGCTTCGTTGTGTTTTTTCCCTGAAAGAACAAAAAGTGTACCGAAACTAATTAGTATTATTAATTGAATGGTTAAAATATACTTGAGTGCAATCAATTCAGTTTAGAAATTTCATTTTTAGCATTAGATTTTCTTTTAAAGTATTTATAGTTGTAAAACATTAACAATTATTTGTCATTCGAAAAACTTGATTCAATTACAATTATTTTCTTGACAGGGTTAGCCTAAAAATTTTTAACTATGGATAAAGTAATAAGTTATAAGTTATAAGTTTAAGTCGTTTTTCCAAAAATATTATGTAGACAGAACGATCCTGATACCAGTACGTAGAATTTTGTCTCGCATATCAGACGATCTTTTACAGTAAAGCAACCTGTTATTTCAAAAGTTGAAACATTATATTATATACAATGTATTTGAAATTGAAGTGTTGGTGTTTAAAATGACAGATAAGAGATTTCCCAGTGCATCCGACTAACATTCACTTGATTTGAAAAGGGCAATAAGGCAGAATCCTTCAATAGTCAAGAACAACTTTACATGTCAGACGAAAACAATTTATTTGTGGGTCCCAGTTTTCCATATTATTATATGTTTTTTACTGTTATGTGTTTTGTTGTGTAAATGGTTTTGAAGTTGCCTTTTCTACCTCCTTTGATTCATCCTTAATTTTAATTTTGCTCTCCTTCTTTACTCTCTGTTGGATTATAGTTTATATTTTGGGAATCTTTACATTTGGAATCTAAAGCAAACTGCAAGTTATACCGAAATATTTCTTCAATATTGTGCTTTGCCATTTTGTTCATTATTTTGCATTGTGTATCTCATTATTATTTGAAACAATTTGGATTTTGATCATTACTTAATTACTTTTTCACTTGGTATTTGTCCTGTAATGCTGGACTTGTACACATCGGATTCAAAATCGGTAAGATTGTAAGCTTACTTACTATATCAACATCAACATTAATGTGTGAATTTTACTTAAAGCCATTACGAAAAATATAAGTTTTAAATAAAACAATTGGTGAAGATTAATTGAAACTTACATTGTATTTTATATTACGAAAGAAATTTATATTACGAAAGAAATCAGGGAATAAAATTATTATGATAATTTTCTTGGAATGCACTAATGTACTTCATTGCCATAACATCTTATAAACACATATTTTACAATAATATGATATATCGTAATACAAAAATTAGATTTTTTTAGTTGTGTGTTATGTTGGTTTGATGAAGGCTTTCGCAACTTTAAATATAGCTATAACTGTCATGTATTTTAAGGTGTAAATTGGGGAAATTTATAAACTGACACACTGAACTCTGCAAATGCAATACAGGTACATGTATCTGCGTTCTAATGCAATGAACTTTCAAAGTAACAAAATTGACCCCTTATTGCATTAATCATAGGCAGAGTTGGAATAAAATCATTCCCTCGCCTTCAAATTTTTTTTGAAAAATTGTAAATTTTTATTTGCTTCGAAATGAACACATCACAATTTGCTGTGAACTATTTTGATATCAAATGGTCTTGTCTGTCCTCGACTTAACGATTTCTGTCTGCCCCTTTGGTATCTTCGAATTCCTTTTATCATAGATAATTTTTGTCAAACAACACAACAGGTATGTCCGACCTCGGCCGGTTGATTGTGGTTTGATTAAAATTCATGTCCAATGAATTTCTCGATACATCTGAATTGCATTATGATATTATTTCAATCGTTTTGTGGCGTCCAGTTGTATTTAAAAAAACACAAATTAATGACAGGTACTTATAAATTTAAGTAAAATACGAAAAAAAAAACATATATGAAGAATCATATTTTTATATATTATATTACTTTTTTTAGGTTACTGGATATCAAAATGGGAACTCTTTCTTACATACAAATACCCAGACGATAACATTAGATCTTCATTTTGACAATTTTACGACACAAGTTCTAATGAATGACCTGATTCGGTTTTTCATTAAACGGATGTTAATATAACTCAGAATGGCATATTTTTACCTTAAACATGTTGAATAATTGGACAAGATTTTGTTCGCATAGAATTACAACTACAATTTAAAAACAAAATAACTTGGCAGTAAACAAGTTTAACATTAAATTAAATGAAACAAGCTTACCATTTATTTGCGTTTTATCATAATTTAATGCTTTTCTCATTGATGTGGTAAAAGCGGCAAACTTTTATAATCAGAATCGAATCAGATGGTGGCAATGTGGCATTCTGTTCATTCCTTGGATAAATCTCGCAAAATTGCGGACAGTTAAAGGCATTTAAATCTTGTCACGTACATCGGTGAAATTGACACTGAGTTGATTTCACTTACCCCGTAGCCCTTTAAATTGCAAAGGAAAAAACACTAATTGACCATTGATTTCTTGTATATATAACTGGACTATTGCGACTTTTAGATGTTTGTTGTCTATTTTTATCTTTAAAGTACCAAACCATCATATGTGCTAAATAGGCAGAGACATATTACAATCTAAGTAAGCCTTATAATTTAAAACAAATGTTGTTGATAAATATGATTTTTCAATAACGTAATATTTTGCAATTACATATTATAAGGAATTCGAAGGTATCAAAGGGACAGAGAGAAATCGTTAAGGAGAAAGACAGACAAGACCATGGCCAACAAAATGAAACGAAAGACATATTAAGAGCACACAACACTACACCGAAAATTGTAATTTGACTTTAAACCAGGGATATAGTGTAATATACCCTGAATGTTTAATTCAATTTCCTAAAAAAACAACCAAAAGAAGAGAAAGAAACATCAGAAGTATAACACAGTGTATATCCTGTCTGAAGCTTGAATAAATATTTTATTACGATGAGCAGCCTTAATATATTATTTTTGAAAGCTTTTCATGTCAACGGAAAAAAGTCAACGAAATTTCGGAAACATTACCATCAAAGCTGTTACTGTTATGCACTTTGTATGTGACCTCATCTTTTGTTGTATACAAACCATTTTATAAGATACACGTCTTATAAATATCTTACAAATGAAGGAATTTACCAAAGAATGCTATATATATCGTTATCTCTTTTCTAAACGTATGTAAATGTAGTTCAGACAGTTTCGTCTGCAAATCGTCATTTATTCTGTTTGCGTAATCCTAAATCAAGGAATATAATAGAATTTTTTTTAATTCATCTGCATTTAGATTAAACATACTCAATATTCTAATTTCTGCATCTCTTTGGATGGTAGTTGACTGTCACATCGACGTCGTAACAGTTGTTTTAATGCAATTACATTTAGCCCTATTAAGAATACATTAAAGTCAAACAATAAAAATGGTCTGCAAAATTCAAGTTTGTTCTGTCTGTCGTCTCACCCTAACTTAACACAGGAGTAACAAAAATCCAATATAGTGGCAGGTCTTTAGGGGCAGTGTTATATAATACAAAACAGATTGTAATACAAGTGGACAGGATTTTAATTGCTATACTTATCTTTAAATCTCAGTAAGGCATTCAAAGATACCTTGTCGCGCACACCATCCAGCAAATTATAGACAGTCTCTTTCTGCAAATATGCGGTGTCATTAATCTACAAATTGCTATAAATAATTCTTTTTCAAATACAGATGTGTTTCAATAAAATTACATGAAATTACATGCAAAATATGCACTTGTAAAAACTTAAGTTTGATTATTATAATTGTCATTTTTCAGACATACATTATATTCAATTTTTTTTTAATTCTAATACGAATCTTTGTGATCATTAAAAATAATTCTGTACCAATCTCCCTTTCTCCGTTTAAAAAAGCAATAATACATGCAAAAAGAAAATAAAGCTTGTCCTTTTATAAAATGCGATACCCAATAATTATATTCCTGGAATTAAATATCCACCTACATGTTAAAATGCCTCAACTATATTCACTTTATTTTAGTATTGGTAATAAGTGGCGGGATGCAGGAATAAAGAGGATTGACAAAGGGGAATTAGCCATTATCGGGCCTTGATATTTACCTTTTTGAAATTCCCTCAACTGAATCAAGTATAATAGTTTGGACTTACTTCTTCATCTTCAGCATATAAAATAAAACATTTTCGTTTGATTCCACTGCGTCAATGCCTCTGCGTACAGTCACCGGTCCACTTATTAGACTTACTTGGCATGCGTTTTACGATATATCATTTTACAGAAATTTAGAATAATAATTCAAATTTAAAACTCCTGAAGTACAAGAGAATGTAACATTCCTTGAACTGCAATTGGTAAATGTCAGGCTGTTGGAATTTGCTGCCAAGATACGAGTACTTCATTAATAATGTTTTGCTCTTGGCAGTTCTATGTTTTTATGTAATAATGAGAGGTTACTCTAAGACATCGCATATTGCATATAAAATATCAGCATACACAATCAACATTGGTAAATTTTTCTTATCTAAGATAAAAAGTTTAAGACTGTCATTTTGTTAGTACATTAACTTTTTGATTATGTAGCGTTCGTCCAGAAATAGGATTTTGTATTTAGACGGTATTGCTAGCAGTATTAAAACGCTTTTCCTAGATCTACTGTATAATGCAGTTCCAAGACAACAATGATGTAATAGCTTGATTAAACACTGTATTGTCCGGCTGTCTGATTTACTTTGATTAATTTTCCTTCTATACCAATACGAAATAATATTCATATTGATTTTCATGACATGTAGTATTATTCGTCAATGTATGGAAGAAATATTTCTATACATTGTATTCCAAAAGCAGAATTTCAAAAAAATTCTAAATGCCATTTGTCACACACCTGAATGAATTTTGTCACACTGTGTAATACGTTACAAAACGGCACTTGATTTATATCTGTAAGATTTTAATATTTTTTGTTATATTTAAGTTCTTTGTTGTCGAATTTATTTTTATTAATTTGAAAATTTCAGAAAAACCCGCTTTCTACTGTCATTTGTTGGGTTGCTGTCTCATGGAAAATCATCCAACATCTCCTATTTTTAAATTAAAATGTTTCGTATTTCAGTTACATGCGTTGGCCATCATTGCCCTTTTTACTATTTCTTTAAATATCTTTTACATTATTATTTATTGCTTATTGGTAAGGCATAAAATATGTCTTCAGGAGGTTATCTTAACCTCCAAAAATGTGGTTTCAATTGCTTTGACATCTCACATTTGATGTTTGTTCAGTGTTTGCCTCATCTATAGATGGAGAAATCAATTTAATCGATCTTTAATCGAGAAAAGTACCTCCTTCAAACCCTGCACTGCCAACAACATTTTTCGAAGAGATCATTAAAACACGCAGCAGGCGCGTAATAACAGTTTTTAAGTAGGTCAGGACATCATTTATTTGAACATTTTGTCAACAATAATGTTATCTTTTTATTAAATAGTCTTTCTGTTCCAGTACAAAACGCATACAATAATTAAATAAACAAATCTTAAATAATATAAACGGTTGCATTGGTTAGATTTTTACGTTTAATATGCTGTTCACAACAATATGCAGAATAATCTGCATCAAAAGGCAAAAGGTACTACAAAATTTCTGTAATACGGTAGGGACGCCTTTTTCCATTTTTCAAGTAATTACCTGTTTTCTAATATTTGGTTCTGAACCTACCTTAAAAAGGTTGATCCAGAAATGCGCTTCGTACGCAGTGAAATTTAGGCATTTACAATCGTTGATTTTTTATTTTGTCAACAATATTTTCGATAAGGGAGACAACTTCAAGGCACTATTTTTAACAGTGTTTAAGAATTTGTTTCGTGCCCCATGAAAATCTAACGAACTAAAACAACAACTTAACGGGAATTTATGCAGTGCACAACCCAGAAAAGATGTTACCAAAAGTAATACATCGGCAAAAAGAATTCTTATTATTTCGTTTTTTTTTACATTTTGTTAGCAAGAACAGCATATCAACCATTAAAATCCGACCAATCCAAAAATCACTCTTGATGCAGAGAATACCATTATTTTGTGACTAAAACTTTTTTAATAGAATATAATAATAATGTCCAGTACTACCTTAAAACTGCTGTTGCATGCCTACACCGTGTTATACTGATCCATCGGGGGTCTGTATATGTCAATCAAATGATTGCACCTTTAATGACGTCAAGAATAGTTTCTACTAAGTGCTATAAATGCTAGTGGACAACTCATGTGGTTTATGGCCTATAAATTTTTATAATACTTCCTGTAAAAATGTACATGTATAGCAATTTTTTTCGTATGAATTATATAGCGTTGATCGCACTATGCGTTCATAGTATGCTAGCTGTTGTGTTTACTATTCGCTGTAGTTGTCAATCAACGTAACGTTAACACGAGAGAAGGCGGGTGCTTGGTCTAAATGGGCAATCAAAAAAATACAAACGTTTTTTTCATCGCTGCGCCACCGTCTTCTGCATCAAAATACTGCTTTTTCATCAATATTTGCATGATAATACACCATTTCCGCTAATATTGAAAATGATTGCTCTAGCACTGATGCACACGTTTGCATGCTTTCCAAAAATAAAATGATATTGAAGTTAAAATAATACTATGCAATCTGCAAAACAGTGTATGTAATATATAAGAGGATTTCAACATAAATCAATGACTATTGAAGTTCAATTTGGTACTATAAGCTGTCGGACATACTATCAACAGTCAGTTTTATAAAAATAATAACAGTAGCATCGGTTGAAGAAAAAGTGCACTCCCTTCGGATCGTGCACTATTTCTTCAACCTCAGTTACTATTTCTGCATAGTCAATGCTTAACACAACGTTATTATATAAATAGTGTTTAATAAATAAAAATTATAATTTACATATAATAACCGCAACAACAATATATATGCTTACCTATTTTTCAATTCGGAAGCAATTGTACGACTATCTACTTGAGGGTGAAAAATCATCGTCAAAACCAAATGCAGTTTAGTGAAATTTAATTGACGACATCATTGGAATGACTTTGGATCAGATCATCAATGCCTCTCAACGTGAGAATCTTTATTTCATCTGTTAAAAATGACTAGAAACGGTCAGTGCGAAATACGACTTTGACTAGTTTTCAACTAGTTTTTTTCTGTTGGTATTAGTATCTTTTTTACAGTGAAATAAGTTGTCAACATGGGTACTAATCAACGAGTTTTAATATTTATCACGAATTTCAAATTAATGTTTTTTACTTGTTAACAAATCGTTGCATCCACTAAACATTATTAGATCTGATTATTAATAGTAATGCATTTGATTTTGATACATAATTGACTAAATAATATCATAAAGTTCATTTATTGGTGTTTTTTTTTTCAAAATGATATCTAATGCTCTCCGGTCGAGCACAGAGGTTTATGAGTTTAATTCCTGTCAAATAATAGACAATAAAACTGGTATTTTCAGTTTCTCCCTTAGTTAAAGCAAGAGCAGGAATCAGAACATACGTTCGTAAATGAACACACAAATTGAATATCCTAAAGAGATTTTTTAGCGTGGATCGTAGTATTCCAGGTTTCAAATTTATTTTCATAAATAAGTGGGTATAATGAGAATAGTTATTTTGAGCGTACTCACAAAAAAAGACAGAACAGTCAAATGATCATAAATAAGGATATCAAAGGGACATTCAATGTTCTGTTAAATATGATACAAATTTTAAATTTCAGCTGGGCAAATGTGGCAATATTCTACGCAATACGATATCAAAAGGTATTTACCCATATTTGTGTATGTACTGATTAATTATTAGCTGATTTTGGGATTCATAAGTTGCAGACAGGATCGCCTGAAGTCTTATCTAACGAGTTGTCCAAAAAGGAGAATGCAATTTAAAGCAGGAAACAATAAGATCGTGTATGGAAGCGTGTACTCATGTGGATTGTCAATCAACCAATCAAACAAACTTTTTTTTTCCTAGTGTTATTGAATTTATTTGTTCTGGTAACAGTTTTGATACTTTTGCTTATCGCATAGCTTTACAGACGACATCATTTGTTAAAATAAGAATATTAATAATTTAATGGTCAATTCAAAAAAACAATTCATTTACCCATCACGTGATCCTTATCCTGATCGTTATAGCTGTAATGAACGCCCAGATCACACAACATAGTTTAAATATGATGACAACATCAGATTCGTTATATCGTAAACATCTGAGCAATCTGCACGATAAGAGCAGTCACTAGTTAATTTCTCATGCATCAATAAAACTGGAATTGCTTCCAATAAACCTCAAAATTGTTGTATTGATGGTTCCAGTGGGATATAAACTGATATTGTCATCGACACTGTTTAAGTGCTTTGGTACCGCATAATAGAGAGACTATTTATAAAAAGAGATCTGCGAACCATTGTGTGACTTCTTTTTGATGTTAAATATTGCATTAGTATTCAAGACATTAAAATACAATGCCTGGTTTAAAAGAAATTTTTCATTTGACGACCGAATGGTACCACATTCTATATGCAAATGCGTTTCCCATTTCATATGAAACATTTAATAATAATGAAACTGCTTGGCATGACTGTTCTGTGACCAGTTCGAAGGCGATGTTTACATAATTGTTTGATTAATTTTTTCATAAAGTTGTGGTCACTTTGAATAGTTTAACATTAAGCTGATTAAATCATTGCAATCTCGGAACAAGATTTGCGATAATTTTTTATACTTAAGTATTAGTCTAAACCAAAAAAATAATTAAAGTCGGGAGATTAGGCCGAGATAAAAGATGAAAATGGACAACTATAGAATGTACTTAAATCCCAAATATAAATACTTACAACGTCTAATTGATTGCTTGAACAACGTTTATATGTAACATATAAGTGATGCTATGACAATGTTAGAGATAAAATTGTACCAAATTAGCTTTTCTGGTTTGATGTTGATTTCTAAGTATTGAAACTTTATAAAACGGGACAAGGTTATAGAAAATATTAAAATGATTTGTATATATACACTTTTTTGTCTACTAAAAGATACCTTCAAAAACGAGTTACCCCCGCTTATATACATATATGCTTGGAATCCACGAGCTCCTTTACAAAACAGGAGTGGAATCCGGTGCTCATAAAGGATAAGTATCCCCTGTCATGTGCGCACACATATCAAAATAATAAGCTCTCATCTACGCAATATTGATGATATCTACATTGTTTTGTGCAGTTAGGCATAAATCTTAAAACTATTCTATTTATCCACCAAAGCTTCTTGGTAGTACTAGGTAATTTATTATTTGCTTTTCTATCAATGATATATATAACATGCAATATACTATATCGAACTGCTATAAATTTTTCTTACAACTAGCTTAAATGTGTCCTGAATCTATGGGTCTTACTGGGCACGGTCTTTTCTGTCTCCTGATTTTTTTCTGCCCTTTTTGGTATCTTCGAAATTTTTTGCTATGCGAAGTCCCTTTGTTAGGTGGCACTCCCTTTCTTTAAACTCGCATGGCACGTGATAAGGTTTGTCTGTTATCTGCCCAAGTTCGGTGGTTCCTTCCTGGTACTCCGGCTTCCTCAAACAATAAAACTGTCCACCGCGTTATGACTGAAATATTGTTGAGAGTGGCATTAAATATTTATCAAACAAACAAGCAAATGTTTCTTTTTCGATTGTTTCGGCATATTCAACATATATAGAAGCAATAATGGTAAACTTGAATATGGCCTTATGACGTGAGAAGAACTCGTCTAGAACAAATGTGTTTTGCTGCATTTGATGAAATTCTAAAACACTGAAAATATGGAAAGGCCTCGAAGAGTGATGGACTAAGTAGTTGTCCCTGTCGTCGGATATAGCTTCCCATTCGATTTGTTTGGATTTGAGAGCTTCTTTGCTAAATTTGAATCTTTGACTTCCTATGTTTAGGCTCCAATGCTACTGATAAGAGGTTACTCCTTGAAATGTATATATAGCAAATAAATTTTCCATATTTATTTAACATTAGTAATTTTTGCATTTTTTCTATTCTCCATTTCTTTAAACATTTACCTGTCACTATGACAGTTTGATCTTCTGGTACACGTAGATGGTACTCAAATCATTTTCACTGCTCTTTTAATTCTATATCAGCATAGTAATTTATTTGAGTTTTTTTATGAAATTCCTCCATCTTTCCGCTTCATTTGTGATTAGATCCTGATTTACATATTTTTTCCTCATTTAATGCATTCTCTGCTGGTGAACGCTATTCTGACATCCTAGTACAGTTCCAGGCGTAGCACCTTTGTCCACACTTTTGCACTGGATCTGATTTCTGTCTTGTTAATGTGGACAAGCACAAATTTCTGTTAATTACATGCCATTACTTTAGAATGCATAGAAATTTGGAGAAACTTTTAATTTAAATATAGACAATGTTAAAAAAGTTAAAGTTTAAAATGAATGATCAGAAATTGTTATGTCAATTGGCCTTGTTTTTCTTCTGTTTACTTGTCTTCTAGGAATCGTTTAGTTTGTCATTTGAACGATTTCCATTTACCTCCTAAGAATATACGAATGCCTTAAAGCGATCTATATTTACATGTTGTCTCTGCTTTTATTCATGACGAATGACCGAAGAACCATTTACAGGGAGAAGAATTAACTGCTTTTTTCACGCAATTTCATTAAGGATTCGAATTCTTCATTTAAAGTTTCGTCTTTCATATTTCAGTTTTGTGATTTGTTTGTACACAATGTCGTGCTGTGCCAGTGTTTTTATGGGACCGATAATATCTAATCGACTGCGACACATAAGCATATCTTAAGACATATTATCTGTCTTCAAGACATAATCCTAGAAAACGATTATTCCTAGACGGGTTTTTAATACTTTAGGTGTCTTCAAAACACTTCAAAATGCAAGGAAACGCATATATGCAAACTTTTTGAACATGTCTTGAAGATATTTTCAAGACGTGTCAAGGTGTCATTCACTATTCGACTTCTTTTTAGCTCACCTGACCCAAAGGGCCATGTGAGCTTTTGTAATCACTTTGCGTCCGTCGTCGTCGTCGGCGTCGTCGTCGTCTGTTAACTTTTCTCATTTTCATCTTCTTCTCTGAAACCACTGAACAAATCTCACCCCAACTTGGCCGAAATGTTAGGCAGTTTGTCCTTTGCCAGATTAGTGAAATTGGTGCCGATCGGATATTCAACATGGCCATCAGGGCAAATAATGTGTTCTAATTGGTCTAAATTTCAAACATCTTCTTGTCAGAAACTAAAAACTGGGATTGAATTGTTACTTTGCAGAAATGATTGTTAGATCGTCTTGTACTTAACTTGTGAATAGTTTGCCGATCGGAAATTCAAAATGGCCGCCATGACGAAACTTAGTTCACCATTGGACCCTATTGGAATTTCACATTTTCATTTTTTCTCTGAAATAACTGAACAGATTTCAACCAAACTTGGCGGAAATGTTACACATGTAGTCCTTTACGAGATTTGTGAAATTGGTGCCGATCAGATATTCAATATGGCTGCCAGTGCAAATTATGTGTTCTGATTGGTCCAAATTTCAAACATCTTCTTGTCAGAAACTACAAAGTGGAAATAACTGTTACTTAGCAGAAATGATTGTTAGATGGTCTTGTACTTAACGTGTGAATCGTTTGCCGATCGAAAATTCAAATTTGCCGCCGTGAAGAAACTTAGTTTAACATTGGTTCCTATTGGAATTTCTTATTCTCATCTTCTTGTCAGAAACCAGTATTGGACTGCTAGTCCGTAGGCTATGATTGCCTACCGTGAACCCCTCCCATCTCTGTGGGACCAATTTTTTGTTGTCCCCCACAACATATTATTAAAGAAAAAACATGTTAACATTTTAAAATTTGGAACGCGTTTGTGATTTGGGGGTCTTTTAATAGCCAAGTTGGATATTTTTGTCGATTTAGTTTTTAACCATTTTTCATTTTCAAAGGTAATTATAGATAAGTTTCCGGAACAAAAAGTATACCTGTTTGGTATCAGTTGAAAGGTCTATGTATTCCCTTTCCAATACATGTCTAGTTATGTTAATTTGAGCTACGAAAAAAAGTTGTGGCAAAAATAGTAACTCTACCCCAAACAGATATTTGACAAGTGACCATATCATTTCGATTGTTTGATGATATTTTATATAAAACATAAAACTGGTTATCAATTTAATATTTTTAAACCACTGGGTCGATACCTCTGCTGGTGGAACATTGGTCCCCGAGGGTATTCACCAGCCCAGCTGTCAGACTTGTCTGACATGAAATTTATCTAACAATGTTTTACAGAAATTTGCTGCATTTGATAAAATTCTAAAACA
>JAULBM010060036.1:0-10315 GCA_032357055.1 Geukensia granosissima
GACGGACGGACGGACGGACGGACGGACCCACAGACCGAAGAACTATATGCCCGGCCTGCCTTGCAGGCGGGGCATAATAACCGGATACAATAGTCAAATTGTTTGATTGATTGATTGCTGCTTAAAGTCTATTGGACAATATTTGAGATATAGTAATGGCGGGGACAATTAATCAATATGTAGAGTGTTTGCAAGAGACCTGTAAGGGGGCGACTTTTAGACTACCATTGGAAAAATAACGGGTAGGATAGGGTCAGTAAATTTCGCCTTGAAACTGGCCGCCTACTGATCACTAAAACAAGCTCTTACAACGGGTCTAAACGTGCATATAACGTTGCAGTTTTTAAACAAGGGACGTCTTTAAATTTTTACACCCCACAACCATGGAAGCCCCTTTAAGAGAACTACATCCAGGGCAGAGATACCTAGTGTCTATTATTTTCCCCTGCACAACATTGCGAAGGGGTTGTCAAGTATTTATACATCCTACTCGAACCAACGGACGCCCCATTAGCAGCGGTTCTACCTACAGGCGGAGAGCCCGGTCTACGTCTATACCCCGGCGTTAAACATATTTATGAGTACTCAATCTTCCCCTAACATTGGCAGTGGTGTTGACAACTGAATTAAAAAACCAACTGCATAAGATTTTACTTTTGAAGTCGATATCATCATGATAGTACTGAGACAATAACAAATAAAACAATATAAGATGTATCGACATAACGAAGTATTCGCTGTTTCTGACAGCTAGTTAAAAATCAGAAGAGTTTTTAACAAACCTGGTTCTCTAAACCTAAGACATCAATCAAAACACGTCCGGTTGGATTTTGTGTAAAAATAGCACTAATAGCCAATAAAAGTAAGGTATTGTGCAAGTTCCGAAATAAAAAAAATTATGACAAAACTTTAACAAAATATTGACTTAAATTAGTTTTGATGTAAATTTTTTAGATGAAAGTCAATATTGATACCAAAGAAGTCATTATTTAAAGATCTTAAAACAATGTTATAAAGATAACCTTTATGCACATGCAAGTAACTGACACTGTATTGTGTTTTAATTTACCAGCTTTATTACATTTGGGTGCATGTGATATTAAGTTTTTTTTATCAGTTTTCTGGAGATGCAACCAAACTTTAAAATTATATTTTTAAATTTATGATAGAATGTTGTTTAAGTAGAAACTGGCAATTTCATTATTTATTGTAGATACAATGTCGAAGAAAGAGGAGCAGAATTTCTACAAACTAGCATACATCGTTGTCAATATTGTTACCGAGGCTCTGCGTACTGTGTTTAAAACGGAGTGGGATAAGCTGTATCCCCACCAGCCATAGCTTGACGATCAAAATAGTCTGAATAACTTCATAGCTTTAGAAGGTACGCCTCATTATATGTCAAAATCGTATTCGGCGTTCACAAAGATGTCTCATACAGGTGGCGTCAGAGACAACTGGGATGTTACTATCCTCGGGTATGCTTTGCTGAATTCAAGACCAATCGGTTTATTTCGTACGAATCCGTACATGGCTACAGCTGTCAACACCCTTAGGAATCAGAGAAATGAAGTATTTCATAAAAAGAAATGTTCAGTCCCGGACGCAGACTTTAACACTTTGTGTAACGACATTGAATCTGAAATGCTAAAACTTGTACCCGTGTGTACCACGTATGTGAATCACTTGAGAGGGGTTAAAAACCAGACTTACCAACCTACAAACGATGAAATGAATGTATTAAGACAGGCTCTTAATAACGAAAGATCAAAACTGCAGTGGCAGTACGTGGTTTCTATTCTTGTTTTGATTACGGCATGTGTTTGCACGATGTTTGGTTATGTGAAACTATCCGATGTAGAAATGGAAATTTACAACTTTCGAGAAACACTACAACCCCCATCAAAAGAGGAAATCGAGATGATGAAAGAGGTACTGCATTCTTCAACTTACCGCGCAAAATACCTTACAGTGGAAGTTTTGGGATTTTTTGGTATACTTCTTTCAGTCTTTTATATTTGGCGTCGTTTGCATTCCGTTGAAACAAAATATCTGCCTTGGAATGTAATGCCTGACTTTCCAGACCGAATGAATCTCGATTTCTTCAAAGGAAGACAGTCAATAAAAGACGAGGAAGTGCAGTATGTTCTCAGCGGGACAGTTTTTACAATGTTTACCGGACAACCTGGTATCGGTAAAACTGCAACATCAGTTGTAGTTGCTAAGCATCTTCGGGACAAACATGGTTTTACTGTTTGTTTAGTGGAAGTTCGTGGAATGATCGATATACAATCGGTTAAAGAAAGCATATTTAAAGCTTTTTGTGGGGAATACCTTGAATTCAGCGACCAAACTTTTGATGACTTCTTTCGTAGACGGTTGCAAACCAAAACATTACTGGTAATCGACAATGCAGAGGGCATTCTAACGGCAGATCTTGAGAAAGAAACAAAACAACTGCTATTAAGGATTACAAAATTTAATAACAATATTCACATTCTGTTAACATCTCGTAAGCAGTTAGACAACATAAGTGATTTTGAAGTGAAAGTGAAAAAACTCGGAGCCCTCAATGCAGAAGAGTCGTGTGCCGTTTTAGCATCGGATGCACTGTGCCCTCACTTGAAAGACGAAAGGTACTCGGAATCGACCAAAGAGCTTGCAGAAATATGTGGAGGTGTACCCCTTTTACTAAATATTGCGGCTAAACAACTTCGGCGTGAACTGCGGTATGTCAAAATATGCGAAAAGCAAAAAGAAATCACTTATAATTTTTTAGACGATTTAAAACGGGAAAATGTCTTAGTGACGTTCAGCGAGGATGATGAACCGGAAGAGCGAAGCATGATAAATTGTCTTGATGTACTATTTTCTAGATTACCAACGGATTTGAAAAAAACATATTTTGAGTTATCTGTGTTTGAGGTGTCTTTTTCTGATAAAGCAGCTGAAAACGTCGTTCCAGGATCTGGAGTAAAGATCCCTGATTTGCTTGACTATAACATTTTAAACGATGTCTTCGTTAGTCACGACTCGAGGTTCGAAAGATATTCAATGCACCCAATGTTGCAAGAATACTCAAAGTGGAAACTATCGACAGTTACAACTATACAAAACCTAATTCGAACAACGGAAGAGAAGTTTTACATGTTCTTCATAAACGAGATGAATACGGTGACAAATAGTTTCTTCACATCCGTACCACGACACGCTTTTGTTAAATTCTCTGAAGATGAAGCTAATTTTCGTAAAACATTGATTAGAGGGTTGGAAGTAAGTTCCTTATTTGAAAAGTATTATGAAATGATTCTTTCAGCTGCAGACCTTTTACTTTTTGGATTTGACAATAAACTGGTTTCAACTTTTTTCGACTATGCCGCCGAGGATGCAAAACAAAGAAACGACACTACCAAGTACATGGCCTTGCTATTTTTACAAGGCGACAGAGGTGATGTGTACTTTTATCATCATAAAGATAAATACAATAAGATACAGAAATTGGTAGATATCGAAGTTGGCACCATTACTGAAGCGAAGATACCCATCGATAAAAACGTTACTAGAGAAACCGCCTACGCCCTGTGTGTTCAAGGCAGAGTGTTTGCTCTGTATGGCTCTAGGGAGGGCTGGTCAAATTAAGCAGAAAAAATAGATGACTATGAAAAGGGAAAGCTTATTATAAGACAAGCTATAGATTTGCTAGATAAACTTAGTCTCTCTCACGACAAAGCCGTGGCTCTTTGTCTACTTGGTTTAGTAATGAAGAACAGAACACAGTATCATGAAGCTATTAAAGTGTATACCCAGGCTTTGGGCATTCTAAGGGCGATGTATGGAGAACATGCATTAGTGGCTGCCATACATTACAACATCGCTTATATGTACTACAAACTTGGTCGAGCAGACTTTTTAAACGGAAGTGAAGAATTTCTGAAATCGTACGAGGTGTATAATAACACCCTTGGTAATCATAAACGCACTGCTAGTGCTGTGTTTCACGCTGGTGAATGTCTAAATATGTATGGAAGGTTAGAAGACTCTTTGCCGTATTTTTTCCAAGCACTTGGAATCCAAGAGAAGGTAGCTCCACGAGATAGAGACATATCTGAGACTTTAATGTCTATAGCCGAAGTAAATTATAAATTAACAAGATACAAAAAAAGCTCTTCCTTATTTTGAAATGCTTGAAAATAATGACATATCCGGGTGTTATGAGCACGCCAAAACACAGGGAAATAGCAAATGTATACAAAGGTTTGGCAAATTGCCAACTTAAGTTGAATCTTGTGGAAAAGGCTAAAGACAATTTTAAAACTGCCCTGAACATTTTTATCTATGTGTTTGCCGAACACAAAAGGTGCAAAGAGGAAATTGAGGATGTTGAACGAATTCTACAAGAAATAGGAATGTGAAATCTCCAATATGGTGATATTACTAGAAAACATTGAACTACAATACCAATGAGATAAACTCTTTGTCATATTAATTATATTAAAACAATAATACTGTGTTTCCGGTTTAATATGCCAAAATATATCCCAATGTTTGAAGGCATAATGCACGGACCCGGAGGGTTATTATTGCTCTGAATGTTTACTTCATTTTCAATCAAAGTGAGAAAACCCGCCAATCAATTATCACAAGATTCTTCAAAGACGCCTTACAGGCATAGTACATGAATTAGAGTTAAAAATGCATTCACATATTATATCAACAATATTTATCCTTTGTAAAAATATATAAAAAAATAGTAGAATTGAAATTCTAATGAAAGATAATGAGGTGTAAAATTAAGAAAGAGTGAAAAAAAACATTACAATCGTGTGAATGTGTTGGTCATTTATTTAAATTGGTGAAATTTTATCTGAGTTTGTTTTGGAGAATATTGTCTTTTCGCAGACAATATGAAACCCAAACAAAGTATAATTACTTTTATATCTGAAGTTTGACTCTTTTGATGTAAAAATCATTATAAACTGACATTTGTCCGTAATGGTGAACAGCTATAAAACAAGGTGATTGAGTTTTAACTTTGTGTACTGAAAATAAATATGAAATTCTGGTCATTTAAAGAAATAAAAACTAAAAATGCGCTATAGTTAATTCTAGTCAAAAGATTAAACTTTGTCTAACAATATAACTTCTTCATAGAAAATGCGCTGGGCCATTTGTATTTTGATAAATTTTATATTGACTCGCATTTGTTGATCACATATCGAGGGTAAACGTTATTGGTTTGTCCAAAATTTAGGGTAACTGCTAAAACATTTCCTGTATTACCTAGTTTGGATATAGAGTTATAGAGGTAGCAACTTGATTGCCGATTGGTTGGCACACAGTTCATTATCATTGTTGACAATCTCCTTTTTACAGAGTACTTTATGTTGGATTTAATGTGTAACATCTTAGAATGAAAAGATTACCAATATTGAATTAATATGGTGAATTTGTTATGCAATATTTATATTTCAAGGAGTACCCTCTCATCAGTAGAGTTAGACCCAAAACATAGGAAGTCCGAGATCTAACCATAAAAAAAATACTCATATCTGAACAAATCGAAATAGGACCAGCGATAGAGACAGCCAATATGTGCAATACGTTTTGATGCCTTTCTCTTTTTTTCAGTGCTTTAGAATTTTAAAAGGAATTCGAAGATACCAAAAGGGCAGACAGAAATCGTTTAGTTGGACGACGGACAAGATCATGGCCAACAAAATGAAACGAAAGACAAATATAGAACACACAACACTACACTGAAAACTAAAGCTGGAGTGAGTTCAGGTGCTCCGGAAGGGTAAGCAACTCCTGCTCCACTGTGGCACCCGTCGTGGTACTCAGTAGTCAATGTAACAGATGCAGCTAATTTCTGAAAAACGTTATTCTTAATTCAAGCAATCGATGCGAAAATAAAGAGCAATCCCACCATTAATTTACATCAATATTAATGAAAATGAAAAGATATTGGGTAAATGTTAGAGAGACTGCAATCCAACCAGAAGAAAAAAAGAGGGAATTTACAAACAATGAGGTCACCACAAGGCCTTCAACAATGATTGAATACCACTTCCTGTGAAAAGCTCTAAATCATTTCAAATAAAAAAAAACTGTCTATGTAAATTAACAATGCTCCTACCTAAATATTATCAAAAATGTACATAAAACACATTTACAAACCTATGACCACAATTCCTGACTTGGGACAGGCACACAAGACTTGTGGAGGGGTTACACTAGTTTAATGGATATGTTCATTTTAGACTAATAATGATGATTATTTCAGCAATAATTGGCAAAAAAGTACTATGCATACCACAACAAAAGAAATGTGTGCCAGAAAATTTCGAATATACAAAAGGGGCAGACAGAAATTTGGAAGACAGACATGACCATGGCCAACAAAAAGAAACGAAAGACAAACAAAGCACACACAACACTACACTGAAAACTAAAGCTGCAGTAACACAAACCCTACAAAAATCAGGATGAGTTCATTTGCTCCGGAAAGGTAAGCAACTCATGCTCCACTAGTGGCAACCGTCGTGTTACTCGGTAGACAAAGCTGATGTATAGTCATAATTGATGTTAGTCACAAACAGATTTGTATTCACGACAGTGGAAAGATATCCATTGTCATTTGTGAAATGTGTACCGGTCAACCAAATCATGATGGTGATCGTAAGACTTCCAGAGTGATGACTCAAATCTTTCTCTGAGAAACCTTTGGTTCAGTAACTTTATTATAAGCTGCAATCCTCTATCAATAAAATCCTGATAGGAAGCACAAGCCCTGGAGTAGTGTATCAACTGAGAAATATACACTCTGTTTGCAGGTGCGGCTGGGATGTTGCTTGACATGAATGGAAAGTTTACAATCAGGAAATCAAAGTCATCTCTCTTGTCCTAAAGTTTTGTTCTTAACCGCCCTTATTGTCAATTTCTAGGTGTAAGTCAAGGTGAGAAGCAGACCTTTCTGTTTCTGTAGTATCTTTGATTTCAAGTTCAATCTGATAGATGCGGTCAACAAAGTCACCAAATTTAAGAGTTATTCAGTGAAAGGACATAAACTACATAAAGGGAACCCTATCATATTAACAAATACAGCGGTTACCTAAATAACTGAACTAACCTTAACCTAAAATACCAAACCCAGTACAGTTAGTCTAAAGTTAAAAGTCTGATTAAATATATCAATCTGCAAAATACAATAGTTCTGACATGATATTCAAATTTTTAGAAGAATAGATATAAGGTTGATATATATGAAAAACAAAATCTAAATCCTGAAATAATAGAATAATTAAAGAACACGGTTTCTGAAGATGATGTAATATTGGTCAATGTATGACAAAGCAAATTGATTTTATTACATATTTAATCGTAACAAATACATTTAAATAATATTGCACATATTTCATTTGATATAACAAATAAATTTGAAATCATGTTATCTAACATAAGTATTTTTACCATTGCAAAATGTAATCAATTTCCAAGGGTACCTGTATTCCACTTTACCATAGTGTCTGTTTTCTACAAGTTATTGCTTATATCAAAAGGTATAGCAATATAGCTATAACTGGGAAATCACGATGTAATTTATTTAAAGTAAAAATGTGATTATAACCAGAATTATACTAGACTTTTACATTTCTAAAGACTAATATTTTTTCATAGGGCAAGTGTACTGGATTCCTGAACACAGAAACTTTAAGAAATTTCTCATTACATAAGTTTCCAGCCATTTTTTTTATCTTACAGATAAAATACTGATGAGCTTTATTTTGTCAACATGAATACTCAAGTGTGAGTGAAATTATACCCTAAGAAATTAAATCCAATTGGAAAGAACAATTGTGGTGGACAGAAATAACTTATTTATATGCCCATTAGAAACATGCATACAGGTGCTTGGCAAGCACAGTATGATACCACTGCATGCTGACATGTGAAAGGTGAACAAATGAACCTTTGGATAAGTGTGGACACAGTATTTTGATGGACACAGTAATATGACTGGGGCAATGATTATTTTGACCCCAATTATCCCTGAAACTGGAGTAAAATTTATCTTTAAAACAGTTATGAGATAGAGAAAATCTATTGACATAATCTGAAAGCTCTTACTGAGCCAAATTGAATGAAAGTAAACCATCGAAATTATCTCTCCTGCAAAATTGCCTTTTGAAACCTTGTGACCAATTATATATATATTTTTTCCATGTTTTGATAAATTGACTTTTTTTGCCAATTTTGACCCAATTTATCTCGGAAAGGGAATGAGATAAAAAATCCAACAACATTATACCAAAAGTTTTAATTGAGACAAATCTTGTGGAAAAAACTCATCAAAATCAAATTAAAAATAAAAATTTCTTATCTCCTGCAAAACAGTACTGTTTTTATCCCTTGACCCAGTCATTATAAAAAATTGTAACTGCTTCATAGAATGCTTTGGGTAACTTTTGTTACATTTTTTATAAGGAACCATTCGAAAAAAAAAACACAAAATTGGATCAGAAATAAAAAAGTATCTAAAATTTTATCAACATTCATCATAGCAAGTGAAAGTGACAAAGGAGGAGGTGCAATAAGCCCAAAATTTGGCCAAACTTTTAGATTTTATAACAAAACAATAAGTTGTTCTTGAAAATACTGTTAAATAACCATCTTTTAACTTTAAAATAATAACATATACTTATTTATTTGTCATTATTTGGAAAAAAGCCTTGATTTGACTGTTTTAACAAGAACGTAAAATTTCTAAAATAAAATACCAAATTTTAGGAGGAGTTTTGTTCAAAATAGATATGATCGCACAAAATCATCACCAAGATAACATTTGCACTTGACAGATCTTAAATTGTGCAAAGTTTGGTTCTGATGTTATCAAAATCAAATTGTGTATCAAACTAATTAATTTCTTAGTTTTTTTTCACATTTAAAGCAATCCATATTGCAATGTGACTGTTGTAGAATCAATAAGACTAAAGATAACTATTGAAATTTCTTTTTTTAAACATTTTTCAAAACAAATGATACAGAATAATGGAAATTGGTCTCTTTTAATTTTTTAGGCAAATTCTTGGGCCAAAAGTGTGCCCTTGTCCTTTGCATGTTTATGTCTGTTTATACAAAAGCATATAGAAAGATTGAATAAGAATTCCAGAGGTATATGGTAATTATTAGGACAAAATATGTGGACCAGAATTTACTTTTTTAATTCTTATTAGTCTAAAGACTGTCAAAATATGTTGGTTTGGTTACTTTGGTGAAAAAATATTACTTCTTTTCCTACCTTTATCCTTGAAATGTGCACATAGTTTAAAATGAACCATACTTATGCACAATGGGTAAACTTGTATTTTGAGACCATTGGGGTGATGCCCCTGCTATTGGGCCAGAGGTCCCTAGGGTATTCAACATAAACTTGTATTATGATAAAAGAAACACAGGACAGAATTAGAAAGAGACACCAGTAAAAGATAGAATATTTTTCCAAAGTCCGGCTGTACCCTCTGGACCAATCAAATAAAGTTAATATGTCTCCAGTGATAATAGAGTGGAATAAATATGTTTCCCTTCAAACAAAATACATTTAGATGAAGAAAGCAGTACAAGAAAATATAACCAAATCATGCTGATGTATCAAAGAATTTGTCGATATTTGCACTGATAGCTTGTGGAGTATATTTAATATATTTGTCCAGATTTTTTGTAAAGTTGACTTTTTCGTATTTCTCCAGGAATATTTTGTATCTAGGTACTATGTAACTTTTATTGTCTTTCTTCAGGGTATCCCTCAGGTCAGGATCTGGGACAGCATATCCTTTTTGAATTTTCATTATCTCATCAAATTCTTTGTTAAATCCCTGGAAAGTATATAGTTACATTATAAAACTAGTATATAGTAATATTATATAGCTAAACAAACATTTTTGCTCAAAAAAAGGCTAAAATCTTAAATTCAGGCAGATAACAATGTGTAATATGCTAGGAAATGCTAAAAATTACAGAGTTTTAAGCATGGAATAATTCATTCTTTTGATCTGACATAACAATAAATGTGAAACACACACATAACAAAATTGGTGCTGATAGTGGATGGCTTTTCATGAAGTAAACATAAGCAGATGATAAAATTAGTTTCTTACTGCATTTTAAATGCAACATTTAAAAATCTTATGAATGATTTATGACTTAAGATGTTATTTCTTACTGCATTAAGATGCAACATTACACTTAGCTTTGAGTCTTCCCCGGAAGATGTGTGTCGCCTGCATGTCGACAACAGAACATTGTAGATAAACATGGT
>JAULBM010060047.1:0-10315 GCA_032357055.1 Geukensia granosissima
AGAAGTTCAATTTTGGAGACTTGCATGCAAAAACTGAGCCAATATGCCAAAAAGCTTTACGCAAATTTTATTATTTTACTTCAAGCTACAAAGTGTCCGATTAAATTTTTTGGTCCGATGGCTAGTTTTATGAGTTTTGAAACCCACATTTTTGTAAAATAAATGCTAATTTTGTATTCCAGATAGAATCCTTTGAAATGTTTCATCAATTTAATTTCATCAAATTTCATTAGTTAACCACCAGAGATCATCCTGCAAGCATTATTTGCCATTTCTTTATACGAAATGTCCTTTACAAAACCTAGCCATACTTATTTCTAATGCAAGGTCGAAAATAAAAATATTCCATATTAATGAGTAAAAGTATAGAATGAAACACAAAATAACACCTTCTGGGGATATCTTTTTAAACTGAAATCTCAAGCAATGGTAATAACAAACTGAAATCCTGAGAACAATAGTAACAAACTGAAATCTGACAAGCTATGGTAATAACACAGTAAAATTGAGAACAATGGTGACAAATGGAAATTTTTAAAACAAAGGAAACACAACTTAAATCTTGCATTAAAACAATGGTTAAAAACTGAAATCTTTCATTCTGTGGTAATAACAAACTGAAATTATGAGAACACTGGTGACAAACTGAGTGCGTAAAACAATAGTAACATGCTGAATATTAAAAGCGATGGTAACAATATAAATTTTGATACTTTTTATGTATTATTATGAAGTTTCAACAATATTGAGTCAGAGTTACCTTTGCTACTTTTTACGTATTATTATGAAGTTTCAACAATATTGGTTCAGAGTTACCTTTGCTACTTTTTACGAATTATTATGAAGTTTCAACAATATTGGGTCGGAGTTACCTTCGCTAAAACGGTTCTTTCTCTCAGTGACCTTTAAACCTCTAATGGGTTTTAAGAAAGAAATTAATTTAAAAACCCTATTTGGTAGTTGTATGTTTGTATTTTCCATTTATTATTTCGATAGTATTACAATATTGTTACATCTAAAGCGAATACAGTTTTTGACCTTTCCTCATTCATGCAAGTACCATTTCTTATTCTATCTGTTTTAGCCTGTGGTCACACACCTCCCATGTGTGTTACAGGTATGACTTTCCTGATCCTATATTGTTCCGTATTTTTGGTTCCATTAATCTAAAGTATGTTTTACTGAACTGAATCTCTCAATTTTTATTAAATTTAAAAAAATACGTCGAAGTCATCTTCATAATTCTTGTAAAACGAAACAGAGAAAAAGTTCCGGTAACTTTTGTACAATTCGAGATTTTTATACATATTTTTCGTTTTTTTCCATGCAATCGGAAAATTGAGTAAATTATGAAGTAGCGCAATAATTGTAAAGTAAGGGATCATTTATACTTCGAAAGCGATCGTCGCGCGAAGATCGCTGAGAGTTTATTCTTTGTGTGGTTTCTTTATATTTTTAATCTCAGCGAAAATCGCGCGACATAGTGCAGTAGTCGCGCGATGAATATAAATGAGCCCTAAGTCGTTACTTTCAAAAAGTATCGAGATACTTCGTCAAAGTTAGCCGTTAGATGTGCAATTTATCTTGATACTTCTTGAAAGTGAGAAGTATCTTCTTGAAAGTAAGCTGTGACTTCTTAGGGCTCATTTATACTTCAAAAACGATCGTCGAGCGAGGTGTCACGAAAATCACTGACCGATTATTCCTAACGTGGTTTGTTTATACTTTTAATCTCAGTGAAAATCGCGCGACAGAAAATTTAGGAACGCCCAGCATACAAGAATACCAGTTCCACCCTGGATCGTCCGACTGAGAGAATTAAGTTGCGGTGTTGGACGTTAAACACCATCAACCAGCAACCAACATCACTCGTATTTCGTTTATTGCTTCATCTTATTAATTATTGCAATGAGGATTGTAGTAATTTAAACAATTTTACACAACAACATGTACAACTTTGTATATCTGTTGTTTATATTTTGCTAGATGTTAGATCTTACTCGTTTACGCTAGAGGAAGCCCTGAGAAGTTCGCTGTACAGTGGATATGAAGTGAAGAGCAGACCCAGTGCCAATGTGGTCATCACTCTGACCTTCATGCCTATTGCATTGAATGAACTGGTAGGTATGAAACATATCATGTAGGGGAACGACCATTTAACTCGGGGGGGGGGGTGGTTTCGGTTTTCAAAAAGAATATTCTGATGCACAACTAATGAAAAAAAATTCAAGACACGGTAAAAATCATACAAGAAACGTACAATTTTATTTAGAAAAGTAACGAATAATAATGATACCCAAATCAAAACAGGTAAAAAGAGAGATTCTTCCTAATCCTAAGAAATGCTCACAGTGTACTTTAAGCGGGCTCAGTAAGTTGACCATTTGACAATTTCATCATCAAGCCTATCACGAGAGGTAACCAAGTTTTAGAGCTTCTATAACGATCAGGTCGTTTTTCGTCAACAATCGTGATGATTAAACAGGGTGATTTGTCATTGAAGGGTAGCAAATGGTTTGGTATGTCGACATAAACAGTGTCAATAAAAACAAGTTTTAAATTTCTGAAACAATGTTTCCTTGTATCCTTATGAAAAAAATTATTTAACTGAACGGAAAGTTCAGAAAATTACTGTTAAATTTATAAATCTTACAAGTTACATGTATCATAATTAAAATAAACAGTTGGATGAGACATACCTCGTCTAATAAGAGGTCTGTAATTGCAACCATGTTTCTTTTAAGCGTTTCTTACATTATTTTTTACTTGCAGAACATCAAAGACGAAACGATGACAATGACAGGATATTATACTGCGGTATAGTGAATTTTATCAATAGCTTATTTTGTATCTTCTTGTAAGCAGCCGTCTTTGGCAAAGATTTCAATGTGCGTCTTCAGAGACAGAAGTAAATTTTACATGAAAAAAACCCGCGTAAGGAGGCAAATTAACATATCAGACCCATTGATAATTGAAAGTTCATTGGTATTGTTAAAAATACCATTTCGTCTGGTGTTATAACAAATAACATTTTTCTCATTTCGACATGCTTATTTGTAGGGTAAGCATGTTTTAATTTTGTTTGCAAAATTTAACTCGCTTTGATACAACTGCCTCATTTTTTTTTTGCCAATCCAAAAGGCACAGGAACACTTGCAAACGAAATATTCACTAATATAATGACAACCCATGTTAAAACGCTAATAAAGTATAGCTTTCAAGAATTATTTCTTAAGTATTTGTGATGAGTTTAGCATTTATCCTTATATTTATTTACCACCAAAAGTTTGGTTTAAAATCTTTGTTTTATAGTTAAGTATCATCAATGCGTTGCGTGAAGATTCTGAATTTTAAAGAAAAAAAATCGACCTGTGAAAGGAAAAATATTCTGACTTTGCCATTTTAATTTATAATTAGACCTATTTGAGAAATTAAAAAAAAAATCTTGTTGGATTCATAATAATATTAAAAATAAAATAAAGTGATTCTTGTCACTTCAGAAAAGAATTCAAGTTAATTGGTCAACCAATAAGTACAGCTTATATGGCTGAATGCATTTTGTCCCAATTACAGGTATGGTCAGACACCAGACTAGCATGGGACACCAACCCAACATACAGCAGTATAATTGATATTTACAGCACCTCGATAGATACCTGGAGACCTACGTTAATTATCACAAACTCGTAAGAAGTTTTGAGCATAAGTAGTCAAATAGTAGGCAGAAACTAAACAGTTTCCTCCACCTCTGCTGTACAAAAACGTCATTTTAGATCTCTTTTAAATATTACCGTACAAACCGGTTACTGCAAGCTGATCAAATATATTTCACTGATATTTTGTACCCAGTATATATTATAGGACAATTCTTCAGCTGCTACGCACTGGCTCAATTTAGCCAAACGGTTTCAGAGGAGATTTGATTGGAATAGCAAAAATTTTCTCCAATGGATGGCGGACATTTTTTTTCTACACGTAGGAAAAAAACCAAACGTTTTATGCCTTACATAAATGCTTGAATTAATTGTGGAGTTCGGTTTGGTTTGATTGGACTTTAACTCAACTTTCAACAATATTTCAGTCATATTGCGGCGGCCAGTTTTACTGGTGGAGGATGCCAGAGTACCCACAGAGAACCACCGACCTTTGGTAGGTAGCTGACAAACATTATCACGTGCGATGCAAGTCAAACGCAACCTGTTTTTGTATGGTACAAAGTCAGGCGCGAGCTCACGCCGTATAGTGATTGACTAGAGTGATCTGTACAGATAAGTTTAAATCAACTGCCTTGACCACTCGGCCACCCAGGCCCCGTGGAGTTAGGTAAATCCAAAAACGGCTTTATTATTTATAAGTGAACCACACAAAAAACTAATATAATAATAGGAGATAAATATGTTTGATATTTCATATTTGGTATTCGAAATTTTGCTTATAAAACTGAATATATCACACAGTAAAACTGTTAATTATTCGTTTGATATTCATTTTCACAACTGTTTTGAAAAAAATATTAATTTGACTTTAATCAATATCAAATTACCAACCGGTCCATTCTGAAACCTTGAAACAGTTTTCTATAAGACCGAGAAAATTTCATGAAATAATGAAAAACTATTTTTTACAGAGTAAGCAGTGTTGGTATCATTAATGATGATAATAATATGATGAGAATTCACAACAATGGGGAAGTTTGGTGGGGGCAGCCATTTGTGTTGAAGACTTTTTGTGAATGCGATCCAACATTCTACCCGTTTGACACACAGATATGCAGTATTACTCTAAGTACATGGTCCTACAGCAAATTAGAAGTCGATCTTCAATTTCATGCAAAACAAGTTCTTATGGATTTTTATCAAGAGAATGGCGAATGGGAATTTATCTCGTTTGAAACATCAATTACTAATGAAAGGCGCGATGCTAGGAATTATGCTCTGAGCAACGTTTACTTCAATTTTCGTCGCCGACCACAATTTATTGTGATGAATACGATTATACCTATGGTTTTATTAGCTCTTATGAGTTGTTTGACATTCTATGTCTCTATTGACTCCGGTGAGAAAATAGGTTACTGTCTAACTGTAATGCTGGCTTATGCTGTGTATCTCACAATAGTTTCTGATATCATGCCAACAACCTCAGTTAAGACCTCGGCCCTGAGTGAGTATATCTTAATAGTTAAATCAAGTTATTATACTTTACACAATTACGACTTATTTGATAACAAACCAAACTGGATTAATCAGAACATATATACAACAGTACAAAATACAGCACAAATTGAACACAAATGAAAAGGATGGGAGTAGAGAACGTTAGCCTTATAAGTGTTGTCGCTAATGTTTTTCTTAAGGAATATGTTTCCTGTAAGAATCCATATCCTGGGGATCAAATTCACAAAGGAAATAAATAGTTAAAAAACGAACGTGTGACCACTTCAGATCCTTTCGGAATCTGTTGAAAATGGGAATAACTTCACATTTATATAACAAAAAGGTTCCCAGCTGATTTTTCAATTAAGCCATGAGAAACAGGGTCAGGTGATTACCCCTAGTAAATGAATAAAATGGTCGAATGCACTTTATCTTCAAGAGTTTCAAAAGATATGTTAACGAACACACAAACAAAACACCTTGGTAAATAGTTCAGCTGTCAGTATGATAATTCCACTTACTTGTGTTATATCATGCTTTTTTTATGGTTTTCCAGCTAATTTATGTATCAGACAACAGCTTGTGATGAATCATATTATCTTTTGTGGCAAATGTTATAAACAAATATCGTTAGAGTCGAAATTAAAGATTATTTTAATTATTGCTTGAGTATATTATTGCGATTTGTTAAATTTAGGCGATAATATTAATAACATCGAAATAATGTCTGAATTTAAAATCTTATTGTAGGTGTGTATCTTGTGGTTGTGCTGTTTCTAGAAATGATATCAGTTCCTTTGACTTTGTTCATTATAAAATGTCACCATCAGACGCAAGAAAAACCTATCCCTGGATACATCAGAGGAATAACATCCTGTTTCCGGTCGTTAACATGCCAAAATTCGAGAACAAATTTTTGAAAGACTAACCAAATAACTACAGTGAATCTTAATGATTCGAAGTCTGATGTTAAAGATTTTGAGGAAGACCAGGATCAGGTTTTAAATTGGAATGATGTCAGTCGAATATTGGATTTATTTTTTCTAAGATTTTATCTGATCTTTATAACATTACTTACAACTGCGTTTATTGCAATTCTTTTGTACGGGTACTATAGATAAATTTTGATCTTCATCGTTTAATTTATTTATGTATCTTTATAAAGATTCATTAAGTCTGAAATAAAATATGGAAATCCTGTTGTTATTGGAAATTAAACCAGTCTTTTATCTCGTGGTAGATGTAGGGAAATGTGTTTCTGTATGTAAACAGCGAAGACGGCGATCTCGGGAAGAGGCTAGGGGCACTTAGCTATTTTGCTGGTAGGGGTATGAAGCTTATGTTCTCTACCTCCTCTCTTTTCATACATTTCCTTCATTAAAATGCATACCTTTTCATATATAGAATAAAAAGACAACCCAAACACATATTCCAGATAGAAAATGCTAGAAATTGTGTGAATTTATGTGCCTGTAACAAGCTTTCTTTCAAAGAGTTTTAATATATGCCACTATGATTTTCATACCTCATCATATATTCTTAAGCTCAAAATGCTACCTATCCCCCGGTGAAATAGCAACTTCTTTCGAGACCTGTTTTTCTTGCATTTTATACAGAGTACTATGTGTGTTGGCACTTGTAAAGTCATTATAACGTTAAGGCTTTATTAATTTTTTTAAATAAAAAAGCTTTGAACAAGATTTTTGTCTCAAGATATTTGGGTACAATTCACCTTGTTAGCCCATGTTCAGGGTCGACTAGGTCTAGAAGGGGATATTTGTTTTCTGATGTTTCGGAAAATATATCACAAGTCTTGAGTAAACAATCTGAGGGATGCTTAAACGGCTATAGGTCGTTTTTGTAACAAAACAATAAGAAGATTTCTAATGCTGTTTCGTGTGGAAGTTTTGTGTCGACTTTGACTTCTTTTGATTTTTGCTCCATCAACTACTTCTTTCCTTTCTCATGGAGTTAAAAACATCTCCAGCCATTGTTTATCGGACTTTCAACTCCGTATCAATTCTTCTGGTGTATTAATTCTCTATGCGGCACGGTGTTGAATGCCTTTGGGAAGCAAAGGATCACAACATCATTTTGTATACCTGCATCATATGAGTAAATGAAGTCATGTTGCGAGACTGATAGTTGAGTTGCACGTAAAAAGCCTGATCTAAAACCTCGATTTAGTAATGTGAGTACTCCGTTCTTCTCTAGGGTTTTAAGGATATGTTTACTGATGGTGTATTCTAGTAAATGACAGAGCAATGAAATTGACGATACTGGTCTTGTATTTTAAGGCGCATGCTTGATGATGTATTCCAGTAAATGACAGATCAATAAAATTGACGATACTAGTCTGCAATTTTAAGGCACACACTTATCTCGATTCTTGAAGACACTCCAAATATTAGCATTAAGCATATTTGCCAAGATATGACAAAAATATTGTTGAAAAGGCGTTAAACCCTCAAACAAACAAAACATGCCCAAAATTGTATATGCACCGGCACTACTAACTTATTTGCGGCATATCAGCACCAAACTGCTGACTACTAGACCGATGATTAACTCGGAAAAGCAAATTGAGATTTTTTTTTAGAAATTTCCTTCATGCAGTTTAACATGTCTGAGAGTAACTAAATCAGTTGTAACAGCGCGATGAAAGATTCCATTATAGTGCTGACGTTCGAGCACCGTCCCATTTGGAAGAATTGTTCATTCCAATCATTTTTTTGAAGAGTTTAATAACAGATCTAAGCATATTATCGAAATATTAGAATTTTGAATTATTGACGGACTTTCATCTATTAAAAGTCATGCAGTAACCTTTGAAACTCGCATATCAAAATCACCTTTTAAGCCACTGGGACTTACCAGTTACTTCAATAAACTTATACATAAAAGTATAACTTTATAATTTCATTTCAAGATCTTTAAATATTTTCTTCTTTTGAATGCATGGTTCTAATGCTACTGATGATTCATTTTAATGTAAACATATATAACTTTTTAAAATTATAAATATTTATTCAACCTTGGTAATCCTGTATTTTGAAACCACTTGGTCGATGCCTCTACTTGTGGACCAGAGGTCAAATGGAGTATTCAGCAGCCCAGTTGTCAGAGTTGTCTCGCATGAAATTTCACAGATAATTTTTAAAGACATTTGGTTGCACTTGCTCAAGTTCTATAGCACTGAAAAAACGAAAAGGCTTCGAAAAGAATTGCACAATGTAGTTGTCCCTGTCTTTGGATTTTGCTTTCTGTTTCGATTTGTATTGATATGGGTACGGTACTTATGTTACTATGTATGTTTATCGGACTTAAATGCTTTGGTTCTTGTGCTACTGTTGAGAGGTTACTTCTTGAATGTAGCCTATAAAAATTCACAACATTTCTTTGACGTGTATTTTGAAGCCACTGTGTCGATACCTTTGCTGGTAGACAAAATTTAAACGTAACTTTAGTCACATGTACTTATTAGAGCAATTTAAGGACATAAAAACTGGTGATGTTTTTCTTTTTACGTTTATTAATATCAGGTTGTATTTGAAAAAGAAAGGGTCTACCATTGTTCATGCTTTTGTGCTGTTCCACTGCCATCGACCAGTCATTGTATCTTGGCTTCAAATGGCAGTTTGCTATTCATTGTTTAAATGGTCAATTTTGTTAACATAGGTTCGATGGACAATTCTTCGACACCATTACACGGCCATCACCTTTTACCACAGAGATACTTTTTATGGATAATTATCTGTTATTTTTACAGTATAATAATGAATTGTATAACATAAATGATTTTTGTAATATATTGTAATGCGATACCGCGTCCGTATTATTAGCGTCTAGAAATAGAAGATATAACCAATAATGCCCACAAAAGTACAACGCTTATGCAAAAAAAAAAATGTTTCCACTGCCTGCACTTAAAACGTGAATCGCTAGGTCGCGAAAATATTTGAATTTTTGAAAGATTTTAACTAGTTTGATTTCAAAACAATTTATGACTTTTTTATTGCCTTTCAATAATGGCAGAAAAGTAATGGGAAGTAGGGTTAGAAGAAACACAGGTTATATTTAAGGCCTTTTGCTATCTCAGTATATGCCAACCAAGCAAAACTTTATTGAACATTTCATTTCACTATGCTATGCTAACACCTAAATTAATGGAATAAACAAGCAAAACTGTTTAAAGCAATATAAACGACCAATTATTTTCTCATTTGAATTGTCAATATAAATGGTCGATTATATTTTATTTAAACGGTCTCACATATGTTTCTATTACATCTTGACTAACGGTGTAGGTTTTTGTCCACTGATGAGACCAGCGTATGCTTGTTTAATTGTTCGCGTTATTGTGTCAGGGACAATAATACCATTATTTGTAAAAGGCATCGTAACACTAAAAAGACAATATTCTGTATGGAATAGACACCAGTAATATAAAAAGATACAAAATCTTGATATATTCTGTAAGTTTTATAGGATGCGCAAACATATTGGAAGGGACAAAGAAAAACGTCATTCTTCTGATAGAAAGGTAGAAAGCTATCAGGTCACTTGTTTAAAAATAATATATATCTGCGAGTACAAAATCTGGTGATGTTGAGACTCTCTCCATCATTCATAAAAAATATGACTTTTCTATCCGGTAATATAACAAAATTTATATATTTGATTACTCGATTTGTTCACTTTTTGGCCTTAAACTTGTATACAGCATTGCCATAAAAGATAACCTCATCATCTGTCTTTTTTCTATTCATGATGGGGTGAAAAGGAGCGCCATTTCATTATTTTTTTATATTTTGCCAAATTTATAATTTTTCCAGCTTTGATACAGTCAATGGATGATACCTTTAACGCATTTTGAATAAACTGGTGTATATTTATAAAATATTGCCTTTGCTCTTTTGAATGTTTTGAAATTGATTTCTGAGAAATTTTGTTATACATTTGCATGCTTATATGCCATAGCTTGTGGACATATGTCCATTATTGAGGCCTTTGCGCAACTCTTTTGAAGATTTGGATGGCTGTCTCATAGACAATCATACCACATTTTCTTGGGGGTCTTGGTGGCCGAGTGGTCTAGGTAGCTGATTTCGCGCCTGGGTTTGTACCATGCATAAACGGGTTGCGTTGAACTCGTATCGCAC
>JAULBM010060058.1:0-10315 GCA_032357055.1 Geukensia granosissima
AAAATACCAAACCTTTGGATCACGTGACAAAGTGTCATATTGAACTGTACATCACAAAAACCAAACGAACGCACCTCATCGAAAATAATTTAATTTAAGAAGCATATTCCAGACCTTTCAAATGAGTTCACTATGATGTCATCAGATATAATATGTTTATCTGAAACTTGGATAGCATGTTCAGATGATGCAAATATTCTCAACAACTTCAGTTCAAAAATATGTGGTCCAGGAAGAGGAAAAGGAGTAGCAATATAATACAGATAACAATTTTCTTTTTTGCAGTCAAAACACATTGAGAAGCCAGGATTCCTAATTTTGCATCTTGAATTTGACTCATTCTACATTATAGCTGGTTACTTATCCCCAACCGAAAAGCCATATACAGATGTTGCTACTGAGCTAGCTTTGATAATCAGTGCTCATGCCGACAAGTTGTGTGTAATATGTGGCGACTTTAATTTTGATTATCTGTAATCAGCACATAACATATTAGAAACCATGTTAAATAGAATGGGATGCAAGCAAGTGATCACATCTGCTACACACTTTGAAGGATCTCACATTGGAACAGTTTGTATATAGTGTATATTATTCTGACCATGATGCAACATGCACAATCCACAGACTCTTTTAATTTCAGTTCAGATGAAATATGTTTACTTGAATAAAAATATTGTAAGTAATACTTTTGTCTACTGTTTTCAAGTAAAAATTGAAAAAAGCACAGATATGGTTTATTCCAACAAATGCAGACCACCATTATCACACTTTTTATGCCCTGATCACGAAAGGAAAAGGGACATATTGTTAACCTTGTTCATCCGTCCATTGGTTCTAACTTTGTTTAAGTTTTTTTTTGTTAAATTATATTGCTTAGGTACTTGATACACATGGTATGTTAATGATACTTGATCAACGTAGGTCATCTTGACCTATATTGTCCACTGTGGTTACTTGCTCTATTGAAATCCATTGAGTAGTTTCAAAAGAGTTGTGATGACACGCTTATTTTTTTTAACAAGTTGTTTATATTAACAGAAATTTTTTAATATCAAAATTTATAAATAATATAGCTGCGAGCGACCCAGGTCCAGACATCATTAGGTTTCACTTGTTCAATTTGTTCAAAGTTAATGTCAATAATATATAGGTCAAACTGAAATGATTTTGTTTCATTAGCCAGAACTGCAGCTGATTGACATATATGTAGAATGTTGATACAAGAAAGTTTGGAAACCCCTAGGATATATACAATTCAGTAAAACACAAAAAAATTTCCATCAGAGAATGGAAAGTGTAAATCAAGGAAATCAGTTTTATTATAGAAATAGATGCAACCCTGAGAAATTATTTTTCATTCTAATAAAAATCAATATCATAACTTATTAAACATGCATTTAAACAATTAATAGGGGCTTTAGCTTTGATTTCGATAATGAAAATTATTTCCTTGTTTCATTTTTTTCAGACACTGTGTACTAGAAACAAAATATTCATCTGATGCCATGCCGATTTTTAATTTTTAGTGTATTGGTTTTTGCATCCATTTTGTTTAGATTTCATGCTTTTGACTTTATCGGATATCCCACTCCCTTCCCAGGTTGTTTTCAGTGTGGCATTAATGAAACACGTGACTTTATGAATAAATTTTAAACCATGAAACAAAATATATTGTATCTTTCAAACCATGGCCTCATATTATATGATAAACAGGTGAAAATGCTGGGGTGTTCAATACATAATAAAAATGTACATGGAATTTAAATCGGAACAAAAAAAATGGAACTTAATTTCTTTTTATTTATTCAATCAGCTGAAACATGTAATAGAGCACAAAACAAAGAAATTGTTGTATATATCATAAATCTCGTACAAAGAAGACAAAATAAATGACACTCACAGAACAGTTGTCACATTAAAATTGAAAGTCGGTGTTATTAAATAGATATATCATGACAGGGAGTGGTATTTGCGAAAAAATACCAGTCTTGGGAATCAAATTTTCAAAATATTATCTTGTATTACTGTTTAGTGTTTAGTTTCACCATAATCCTCTTTCTTTAACAAAACCATCACGACTTTGAAGATCTCATGTGCTTGCTTGTACTGTTCATTGTTATTTATGGCCCCGTTTCGTGTTTTAATGATTGATTGATTGATTGATTGTTGTTTAACGTCCAGTGGCAAATAATTTCATGCATATTCATGACGAGTTAGCAAACAATAAATCAATATAAAGACTGTACCACAGGGACCGGCAAAGGAGGGACTTTTCGACTACCACTGGAAAAATTGCGGGTTGGATTGGGGCGGAAAATTTAGCCTCGTAACTGGCCACCTACTGACCACTCAAAATGAGCTGTTACAAGGGGTCTTTAGCGTGCTTAGGACGTGGCATTTCCTAAACACTTGGCGTAGTTAACGTCTCCCTCTAGACGGATTGTGAATTTATACATCCACCACAGTCAGGGACGCTCCTTTTAGAGGACTAGTGCCTCAAGGACGGTGATACCTAGTGCCTCTTCTTTCCCCGGAACAACCTTCGAGAAGGGGAGTTCGAGTATTTATACATCCCGCTCTAACTAACGGACGCCCCTTAAGCAAGGTTCTACCTGCAGGCGGAGAAACCGAACGGCTTATTTCTATACCCCCGGCCGCCCTCGAGGGCGTGTTTTAATAGAATGATTTTGTAATCCGAACCTCAATGTTACTATAGATTTCTTCTCGTGATAGGATCCGTCAGCTTTACGATTGTCGTCATAAAACTTTCGGAGAGTTGATTTCCAAGCACCTCGACAAACCATGTATTGACGCTCCCGTTGGTCTGTTTATCAACCATTTTTTTCATTGTTTTAATTGGATCTATATTTATGCATAACTGATTTATGTGATAACAATTGATATATTTGTTTTGTTTTCTTCCGTGTTTGTACCCAAATACCCGGTATCACGCCGGGTATCCTGATACCTGGAACCGGAGACGGGACAAAAAAAACGCGGGCACGATCCTTAGCATGTGGTCAATTTCGATTGTTCCCATTGTTCAATTCAAACATTATGGACACAAAAACGCGGGGAAATCAACACCCATATTCCGTGTATCAATATTCTTCGCAGTACCTGGTGTGCGGTATGATCCTATTTTTTCACATAAGAGCAAACAATAAAACCCCTGTTAAAAGGGCGTCCGTTGGTTGAGCGGGATGTATAAATTCTCAACTACCCGAAGAGAAACTTGGGTTAAAGAATCGGATGCTCGGTTGAGCCGGATGAATAAATTCTGAACCACCCTTTGAGTAACCGGTGTTAAAAGGAATTCGAAGATATCAAAGGGGCAGACAGAAATCGGAAGAAAGTCGGAAGGCCGTTGCTTGGACGGGATGTATAAATTCTTAACCCGTCTCGGGCGGGAATGTCTCCGCCTTGCCCTATGTTGGGAAAATGCCACGTTCTCAGCACGTTAAAGATCCCTTTGTAACACCTCATAAAGAGTGGTCCTTAGGTAACCAGTTGCTTATGCTAAATTTCCCGCCCCTACCCAAACAGTCCTAATGTGACATCATGTGGCAATTAAACTCAACGCCCAACCCCAGCTAGTCCTTTTATAATTAAGTGTTTGAAGTAAAGGGTATATTATGAGAAGATACGAAGTAATTGTCATGAATACCATACTGCATCTGGTAACTGGATCTAGATGTCTGTATTTTTCATATTTTACACGTACCCAATTTACTTTGAGCTGTCTCAGTTATTTATTATTTTTCTGGCATTTTGAACCAGTACAAGTATTTAATTGCAAATATTTCTAACTCACAAATTAAAGGAAAATTTTTGCCCGGATTCATAATTTAATTTGGCTATTTCATAAATTTATTGTAATTTACGCAGCACACAAAGAAATTAAATATCTCCTCAGTATGAAAGTTATTAATAAAATTCTTGTCCGGTCTCAAATACACGCCCTGCTCTGTCGTCTGTGTCTGTCATATCATCTACCCGGTGGTTTTTATTTTGCTTTTTTGTTGTCATCGTGACATACTTTCTGCCTTGTCCTTCATACTTTCTTTCAAAGTCACTCTTTTGAATACTCTTACATTTTCACGACCTAGATGACAATAGTAATAGAGATATTTGAAAAACATCTCGTTCTGTAATGTATCAGGTCGAATTTTGAAAACAACTTTGATAGAATTTGGTCAAATCATCTGGTTTGATACATTCTTTGTGTTTAGTTTCACCATAACCCCTTTTCTTTAACAAAACCAACACTGCCATAAAGATCTCATTTGCTTGTTTGTACTATCCATTGTTAATTATGTCCTCGTTTCGTGTTATAATTAAATGTTATCATAATTTTTTTCGCGTAACAGGATTCGCCAGCTTTACGAACGTCGCCATAACCTATCGGAGAGTTGAGACATAGTTGACAGTGTTTGTCTCATCAAGATCAGTAACAATAGAACTTTCACCCTCCTTTTCGGTTAAATAATCATTCAACACTTTGATGGCACATATAATCACATTTTAAGTGTTTTTGGAGTCCCGATCATCCAATATTTTCTCAAAATCACCTTCTTCAGAAAAGTCTGCAAAAACGGCCACCTGAAGCCATAATGAACTGTTGTCTGGTGAAAACAGAACGCTTCGTACGGGTAGATCAATCAGACATACAACGATAGAATTTCGAAAAATTCATTATCGTAAATGAACTAATGAAAACGCTGTATGTAAAAAGTACGAAAAAGTTTGGCTTCAAGTAAATAGTTCGCTACCAGTAAATTTGTCTGAAACTATAAACCGGTAAGTGGTCAGTTTTGTAAAAATATCAAAATTATTGTAATTAAAAATATAAGAAAATACATAGTGAAGTTTAATAGTAAAAATAGTAAACTTACATATTTTCGCTAGTTGTTTATTTACTTACATTTATTATTGTTTTACAGCAAGGGAAACGGGAAACGATTATGACACCGGTTTTGGACAGTATGCTGAATTTTTATACATTGATATACACCTTTTCTTAAAGGAATATTTCAATGAACATGAAGACGATTTCCAAGCACTCTTATTAACCATGTATTTACGTTCCCGTCGGAATGTCTAGCCCCCATTGTACTATGGGGTCCTGAAAACATCAACAGGTGTGACATCTCAAATAACTTTTGATTATCGCGTGCAAGTCTATGTTATTAGAGATTTTACTTTGACGCTGTGACTTCACAATATGTTTTGAGTACAAAAATCGCGACGTCACAATGAATTGTGTGCAAAGTGTATATATAACTAACGTCATTTTTATTAATATTTACGTAATGTTAATATTAGAATCGAAATAAATTATGGCCGCATGCCATGTCTCAATTCTTCTACATTTTTATAATTGGATACATATTTTAGCAAGACTGATATCGGTTATAACAATATATACATTTGATTTGTATGTTTATTTATTGTGTCCATATACCCGGTTACACGCCGGGTATCCTGAATCATGGAACCGGAGTCGACCACAGAAAACGCGAGCAAAATCCTTAGCACGTCGTCAATTTTGATTGTTCTCATTAGTCAATTTTGTACACAAAGAACGTATGGAGATCATGTGTGTTCCGAATATTCATATTTTTCTCTGTTTTTGTGTCTAAAAACTCAAAATTAACCAATAAGAAAAATAGAAAATAATCACATGATGAAGCATTTTGCCCGCGTTCGAAGTGCCGGCTCCTGCTCCTGTAAAATGGCCGCGGCGATATGCCTGAAATATTGTTGAAAGTTACGTTCGAATATACAAAAAGGCTTCAGTATGATTGTTTAAAATAAAATTAAAATCAAAAATCCGAAAAGGGGTAAGGCTACAATTTTCGCTATATCTTTTTATAACCGACATGTAGTACGAACCTATGAGCTCTGGAAGTGTAAGCTACATTAGTCACCCAAAGCATTACTTCGAAGTCAAAAGAGGCGTTTAGTCACAATTTACTACACGGAACCTTTTTAGGTATGAATTAAATCTGAAACAGTTACCTTAACAAGTAAAATAGTAACTTGATTATTGTCATTTATTTCAGGAAACGAGGGGGAAGAGACATTTTAGACGTAAGTTGTTTCAAGTAATCAATCAGCTTCAAAGCTTCAAAGAATGATTTTAGTTTAATTGCATTAATATGAATTCAATAGGACTGAGACTGATGGGGTATTAATAACACAGAATTGAATACTAATCTTTGATACCAAAAGTTCGTAGTTGTAAACGGAGAGACGAACTCAAAAGCAATAAAGGCAAACCGGAGAGAAACCAGGTGTCTCGGAAGGAAACCCCACATTTCTCCCAATAGCAGGAATTGTTGAATTTTTTAGTTTTTCCACATCAAAATTGAATTCATACCGTTCATACTTTTGATTGATCTGGAAAAATACGCATAAATACAAGTTCATCCATGTTGAACAAATATTGTGAATTTTGTTATGGAATATTTCAGAGACTAACCCCTCATCAGTAGAAAATGAAGCACAACATAAAGTCCTAAACCCAAACATGGTAAAAGAAATACTGAAGTCCACACAGATCGAGAAAGGTACCCAACTCATAAGTATGAGGCAAATTAATTTGGCATCAGAAGTCATATTCATTTATCAATGTCTGGATTTCGGCTATACTGTGTTACTGATGATACTTCTTAAAATGAGCATACATTGCATTCCCATTCATCATAACTTTTCAATATTGGCAACTTGTATTTTGTCTGGTTGCTGGTGAACCAGATTTTATTATATTATTTTTCAGAAATGTTAAGTAATAATTAAACTTCGAAAATTTGAAATAATAGAAAAGGTTCTATCCTAGTAATGCACATGGTAGATGTTCTCGTTGGATAAAGCTGCGCATTTTGGTTTGTTTGGATCAAGGCTTTAAAGGGTTTTGGTCTTATGCTGCAGATAAGAGATAAACCTAAAAATGTAAATAACGAAGAATTTTGATGCGATTGTTTGTTGTTTAACGTCCAGTGGCAAATATTTCATGCATATTCAGGACGAAAACAAGTTCAACAATAAATCAATATGTGAGCAAGGGACCGGTAGGCGAGGGACTTTTAGACTGCCACTGGAAAAACTGCGGATTAGATAGGGGCGGAAAATTTAGCCTTTTAACTGGCCGCCTTCTGGCCACTCAAAATGAGCTGTTACAAGGGGTCTTTAACGTGCTTAAGACGTGGCATTTCCAAACACGGGGAGTCTTTAATGTCTCCCTTTTGACGAATTTTGAATTTATACATCCCACACAATCAGGGACGTCCCTTTTAGAGGACTATACCCTCTCAGAGGGAGATACCTGGTGCCTATTCTTTCCCCAGCACAACCTTCGAGAAGGGGAGTTCGACTGTTTATTGACCCCGCTCGAACTAACGGCGCCCCTTTAGCAGGGGTTCTACCTGCAGGCGGAGAAACCGAACGACCTATTTCTATACACCGGCCGCTTTCGAAGGGGCGGCGGGCGGCGGCTTGTGCAAATGCCAATATAAAATATTATATTGATAGGAAGTAGAAAATTTTATAACAAGTATAAATTGTTTAGTTTCGGATTACGCTATTAAGAGGAAAGTCATTAATAAAAACCATATTTATAAATTTAATAATAATGCTGTGACGAAATCCTTTCCGGATAAGTTTTCAAGATGAATTTTAAGACTAGGTGGATTTTGTTTAAATTTCCGAGTTTTATTGACCACATTTCTGTGAAAAGTAGGATGTGATTTCCCATGTTTTATAAAATGATAACAGATGCATCCGAATTTTTATACTAAATCTTTATATTCGTGAAAGATTTTAGTGAATGTTTTCGTTTATTTGTTCTTACGAAATATTTAACTTAATAATTTTTCAGTTATACAAAGACTTCATTCATTAAAATCTGAAACGTCGCTTCAAACACGGGCATACCGAATAAGCTGAAAAATGTATACACCGTAAAAAGGAGCCAAAAGGAACGTTCCCGTCAAGGAAGGAAAACTTAACAATCGGGATGAGAAGTCTTACCGCTGGTAAATTTTTGTTCTTATTTTTCCTTGAGAAATATAAACTTTTAAGTCGAGAAATGAGAATTTGAGGCTTTTGCTGTTGGCTTTATTCAAAGTTTATTTCCTATATCTCGTGCGTGTATTTGTAGAAATCTGAATTATTAACGGAAAAGATATCGTCAAGGTAACGTTCGGAATTGTTAAATTTGTCTACAAATCAGTTCTAGTAGGATTTGTGAAGTTTGGCCATAAACTGAGATTCATAGCAGTTTAGAAGCAAATCTGTTATTAAAGGAGCACAATTTGTTCCCATTGGAAATCCTACGACCTGTTTATAAATTTCCGAAACGAGTAATAATGTTATCCAGAAGGAAATAAACAACATCAATCATTTCCTCACAGGTCCAGTAAGTATATCTTTTATATTTGTCTTTTACGTCAGAGACCATTATATGTATAATGTATTTAAACATGTGCATGTTATAGTATTTACAGCTTTTCATGTACACTAAATTGCAATGGAAAATATAATTCTAAATTGTGATTTCTCATTTTAGTGATAAGATAAGTGATAAATGCTAAAATCGGATATCAGCCGATTGCATAACTTGATAACATGTTGATATGGTCGATGGTCATGATTGTTGATATGGTCGATGGTCATGATGAGATTGCATAGTGATATAATTTCATATTTATTAAACATTGAACTTGTATATTATCTTATCAATAGCCTTGATTTACTATGTACCTAACTGTACTGGACACAACCCTCTCAATTATAATCAATAATTAAACGATATACAATATTGTATATTACACTGATATTACACTCCAGTAAAGTTACATGGCTAAATTTCCCGGCCCTATGTAACCCGTGTTTTTTTCAACTTAACACTTTCATAACCCCCCCCCCCACCCCTGTTCACAGTCTTTATATTTATTTATTGTTTGTTAGTTTGTTTTGGTTTTTAATATGGCTGAAGTTTTTCCTGCAGGACGTTAGGCAGCAATCAATCAATCACTCAATCATAATATCTCTTATATAATTCGATTTTTTTATTTGTTAAATGTTTTTAAAGATTGCTGGATAAATTAATGTATATGCAATGCTTCTAGAAAAACATTCAGAAGATTAATTCTGATACGTGCATTATGTGACATTTATACTTTATGTCAAGCTTCTCTGGATTGCGAATTTCGGGCTTAATTAAAGAATATGTGCGTTTCCACCTTTTGATTTATTTTGAATCAAAAGAAAGAATTATCCTGCGGTTAACGGTTCATGCCTTACACTGTGCAACCGTGTTTTACATACTATTATCTGCCCTTGAATTTCTCAACGGGATTTAATGTTTAGGGTTGGCCATCTTTGTTTTTGGCGGGAGCGCTGAAGTTTGACCTAGATAGAGTTATTAAAAAATAGCGCTCATTTTTTTTTATTCGGACCCCCTTTTTCGATACATATTAGAAGAATTTCTTTAAAATTCCATTCAGCGGCGGCACTAAGCATTTTTGCAGGTTAATTAACCTTTACTAAATTACTTAATTATTACGCAGAATTGACAATGTAAACTCCCAGTCTCGCGCTAGCGCGTGCAATCGGCCACTTCCGTCAAATTTTATAATGTTAAATCCCAGTAGAGAATTAAAATCTCGGCGCAGCTAAAAAAACATCGCGATTGCTTAAAATATTGCAAGTTACTTGCACTTTTTTCAATCTACAAAATTTTCACTTTTTCATAGGAATACGGTAGACAGTTTTTCTTTCACAACGTATTTACCATTTCCAGCAAACTCTGACATAGAGTATAGTTATGCAAGCCTCTCCACATATGTTTTTCGATCGTAGTTAGTTCTTATAATTTTGTTTATTGGATCTGAAAGTTTTAACGCGACAAAACTTTAACTTACAAATGAATATGTGTATACCAAATTACTCGTTTTAACTCGATTCAAGGACTGCAAGTCGAACTACGACCATGTGGGACTTGAAAAAATGTTCCTGATTTTTATGGACCATGACCTTGACCGGATTTCCCCCATAATCGATAGGGTTCCCACTTCTTTAAAATGTAATAAAATCCAAATGTGTCATTTAAATCGAATGAAATTGAAAATGAATCTGGTTGGGGTGCAGTCTCTCTCCGATTTAGCACGTATCAATTCATTTTCATATTATATGAACGAAAATACATTAAAACATTAATTTTGGAAAATGCAAGACATTAATTTCTCGCCAACTTATTTTATTTACCTCAGAAAGATAAAGTTCTTGTGTCATGTGACAACAGAGAGAC
>JAULBM010060069.1:0-10314 GCA_032357055.1 Geukensia granosissima
GGGTGTGAATATATAATATGATATATTTCACTGTTAAACATTTGATACAGGTTCACTTTTGTTGCGGCAAAATTCATTTGGTGCACTATAAATGGTATGACTTCTGTCAGGGTTTCTTATGATCACCACAAAACACTATATAATCGTTTAATATGCAATATACATGTGTAGATAATACAATCCACAGCAGATGGTTGTAAACAATAGTATCATCTATACATGGGGTACCTGTATTGTTGATCATAAGAAGTACATTTAATGTAAATAAGGCTATCGGGTACCAGCAGTTCATAAAATCTTTATTCAAATACCAATTATTTTGCCAACGATTCAAAATTAAATACTTTTTTCAAGGTTCAAAGAAAACACAACGGAAGAATCGAATTGTTTGGTTTTTTAAACTTTAAAATTTAATCGATCATTTGTAAATTTTGTTGACTGTGAAATTACTAGCGTTCGGAATTATGTGCAATAACTGGGATTAAAAGGGCAATAAACATCATTACCATGACGTGGAACAAAATTTGTTTTAAAGTAGTATTATTAGGTAAGATTTAATGTGATGGCGCAGTTAAGGTCTTTAAGGAACCATAAAGAATCCTCTGGTCAAGATAATTGGTATTCGTGAATCACGAGTTAGCCCCGATTTTTTTTTTTCGAGTTCTAAAAAATGAATCTTAGTATCATATAATCACACGCACATCTGTGCATGAGATGATGTAAATGCCAAATTTTATAGTTCAAAGGTCATACTAATGGATAATAAGCCAATTTAACAACAGGATCAAACAAAAGACCAATATCGTGATTAAAAGCGCAAATGTTGTATTAGATCTATACAAATTTCGTTTAAAGTGATACACTAAAAAAGATACAAAAATTTAATGTTTTAAACATTTTAAGGTAGATTCATAAGAGCTGAAGTTATAATGGGAAATTTATCAAATGAATTTCTCTTCAGTAAAATATTTTTTTACCAAAACTTAAGTCGAATAAGTAATAACTTTCTGAACACAATATATGCACAATAAAGTAAAGTGTTCACACTACCAAAATTAATCCGGATAAACTCAGATATTTGTGGATTAAGTCATTGTAGTAGGTTAAGAAAATAAAATATAGTATTTGAGTTTTTAAATTTTAAAATCTAATCGATGATTAATGATATTCGCTACTCTGTTTAAAATAACAAGATTTATAAAAAGTTGTGAAGCCTTTTGATACCTTTTATATTGGAACAAAACATGCGGAAATATGACAAGTCGTTTTTGGTAACAATAGTAATTATAACAACAAATTTAATAAAAATTTTGCCTTTCCATTACTGTTAAATTGAAGTTGCTGTCAAATCGAAATCTTCTTCTTATATATATAAAAATATTGATTCTATATCCCTGGTAGTATTATATTTTATCTGACCTTGGCGAATATCGCCTTTTAAAAGACAACTGCAATGTCTTTTCATAGACGATAGACGGCAAAACAAAGTTCAGATAACATTTATACTCTGATGTTAATTTTGTCAGCTTTATAGTAACGGCCAACAATAGACTACAAAAACAAAACTTTGAATAGGCTATTCTGGCCTTTAAAAGAAAAAAAAACTAAAAATGCGCTAAAGTTAATTGTAGTCCAAAGATAAAACTCAGTCTATCAATATAAATTCTTCACTGAAACCTAGCTGGTCCATTTATAAGTTGATAGATTCTATTCTTACACACAGGGTTGATTTAAACAAGTTGGTCTCATATCGAAGGCAAACGTATTTGCTTTGTCCAAGTTGAGGACAACTGCTAAAACATTTCCCGCTTTTAACTTGTTTGGATATAGAGTTTTGTAAGGCCAAATAAACTTAATTACTAGATTTTCATCTACATCTGAAATAAAAGTGGGGCGGGTGGAAGGATTTTATTTTTTAATTATTATTTCTATCTCACAGATATTTCATACAAACAACCTTATAAGATAATTTAATGTATATTATTTGTGCATAACTCTGCAAAGATATGCAGTAAAATTTAGTAAACCTAGAGCAGACTAGAATTTGACACAGAAATTCTTGGAATTATGACTATTAACAAAAAACTTACCCACCCCAAATTTTTCTTATTTTGTCAACTTTTTAGGGGCGGGTGGGGATGAAAATCTAGCAATTATTTTTAATTGGCCTAATAAGTCAAGAGGTAGTCAAACTTGATTGCCGATTGGCTGGCGCACTGTAAACTTCAGATATATATTAATGCATGAAGCTACAAAATTTTATTCTATGATTCTATCTTATGTTTATAGATTTGTTAATGATACAGTACACGCTTCCCGGGAAGGTTTGTTTGTATTCCTATTGGACTGAATTCGAAGAAAGAATTGGCTACCTTTATTGTCCAACGAACTGTTGTGGCAGTCATGGTGGCCATATATGTTGTTTGGAAGGAGCCTACTATAGATATTTTGAAAACATTAGGAATCGTGCACCACAAAGTTATCTGTAAGTACTACTGAAATATTATATACATAAATGAAGTCAGTTAGACTTGACACAAGTCTCTGTGTAATAGTGTGCCCCATTTCAATTTTGTTTGCTATGACCATCCATATTTGTTTACTATCAAACAATGGTACGCTGTTAACAAGAATGGATAGAAAAGGGCTGCATTTCACTGATTATTCAAGGGTTCTCGATTAAAAAATACACAGGGACTTGAGCCAAGTCTAGAAGTCAGTTAGAATCTCTTTAAACAACAGAACGTTGAAGACAAGATATTTTAAAACAATTGTTGATTTAGCTCGAAAAAGAAAATAATCGATTACATCTGTTTTGGTTTAAAATTAGTTTACAAGTATCGATCATAGAGCATCTGGTATGATCGACCACACAACACCATTTAATTTGCTACATACAATAATTGAGTGAATTTGTATTGAAGTTCAAATATTTTGGTCCATAAAGCCTTTAGAACATAAGGTATTGTTACATACAATAAAAATTCCGTCAAAGTGTACAATAGCAAATTTCCAGTATACAGGTAGCGGGGAAAGAAAACCAAAGCATCAACCAAAAACTGTTTGAAAACCATGTTATACTCATTTTTAAATTCGACTGTTATTTGATGTATGGCTGTCTCATGGGCAATTTATATATTGATGGAACTAATCAAAATACAAAGACAGAAAAGACTACACTAAGACATTATAAATATGAACAACGTGAACACAAAAAGGGGGATTCTAATATTGGGTCATGAAAACGTCAACAGGATTTACCCATAGTAATTTCTTTAATGAATTATGACTTGCACGCGCTCCTCATAGTAAAATCTCCAATAATTTTTGTAACTTCTCAATATGTTCTGAGCAAAGCATATATTAAAAGGTACGGCATTTTTCTAAATATTTACGTATTTTCAATATCATAATCGAAATAATTCATGACAACCATAATTTGTTTCTATTTTAACATAATACCAATTTTTACACCTCGCTACCGCTCGGGATAAAATTAATACGAAAACCACCGTGCCCATGTTTAAATCATCAACCAAATTATGACTGCCATGAATTACTTCTTATATTAATTCAGATAGTCTGGAAGGATAGTCACTCGTCGTAATGTTAATATTCTGTATTCTGTCACATCCAAGATAACCCGAGAATATATTATCTTTTGAACAGTAAGAAAAATAATGTTAATTTCTGATGACTAAGAGGATATTTTCAACAAAGTAATACAATCATTTGGAGGAGAACACGAGCAGTACCCAAGATGTGAAATTACAGCTCTAGCAGAAAAGTCCCGTTGTCATCCGAGATATTTATAAATAGGGGAATATATATCGTAAATGTCATGAAGATAACAGTTTGTTACACAATAACACTGCATTTAGAGTAAATATCTGTTTCATATTGGTCTTTTTATCATTTTGACATATTTTACAGAAGTATTGAAGCAGTTGGCGCGATTGTGACCGGATGTACAGTAGTTTTACTAGTGTTCTTAGGGATTGGTGTTTTATTGTATTACCAATACCGCAAACAGTTATTATGCTTCCAGTGCATCAACAGAATAAGGAAAATCAAGGTATACTTTTAAAATTCTTCACCTCAATATCAATATACTCTGATTTTTAAAAACAATCCCTTTATTTGATGATAGTTTCATCTATAATTAAACTATATATGTTTGATTATACTAATTAAATTATATGATGCTTGATTATACTATCAACCATGTAAGTTCAAAACTGAAATCGATGACAAGATTTTAACACGATAAAAAAACCACATATATGAAAATGCCAAATTCATTTACTATTGCCAATACGGTATTAAATATAAATCTGAACTGTACTCAGTGGACGCAAAACAAATATACATAATTCCGAATTCGAACATCCTGGTACTTTATTTTGTTTGGGGGTGAAACATCTCTGATTCTCGGGTTTTACCTTGCATTTTGGCAACTAATATTCTTAAATAATTCAACTATTATTATACAAATATTAATAAAACTCAAACCACATATCCCCAATAGTAAAGTAAACGCGAAAATCAATGTTTTATCAAAATGCAATATGACTGAAAGCAAATATACTCGATTTAAATTTGTCTTACACCAATGTAAAAACCAGAGGTGTTTGGTATGTTTCACCCCGAATAACAGTACAGGTAAAATGAATGGCGAATTCTGATTGGTCAGTTACTTGTTGTGATGTCACATTTGCGTTTTTTAAATTTCCAAAGCGATGCTAACTTCGTTTTGAGTTACATTAATACGCTTTAAGAGTTATGTTAAATTTGTTGGTAGTTATATAGTTAAAACCTACTTAAATTTCTACTAGGAGGTAGAAGCCAACCCGAGGTTGCAGGGATGTTTAAATACTTCAATCCTCCCGACAGAGGCCATGTTATGAAAATCTGTTGTTCGGCTTGTCCTTCAGGAATAGGATCTCAAAGGATCATCCGTTGAGTGAGATTTATGAAATTTCACCCAATGTATGCGGTCAATGCCTCACGTCCTGTCTATTGAATACCCTTTATAGAGGCATTTGAGACTGCATAAAATGAGTATTCCGTACCCTTTCGTGACACTGAGAGAACTGAACTAACAAAATGTGAGCATGGTTGAGACAGCTACAGAAGTGGTCTACGACTACAGAAATAACATGTTTTTTGTTCGCTTTATCTACATTACTTGCAAATTGCTTGGTTTATTGAAATGAACCATTGGATCGATAACAGGTAAAACGGGACTTGTCCAAGAGCTGATGGTCTATGACATGTTTGGTGGCTTTATGTAATAACTTCCTTTCAGTTTGGGTTATTTTAATGCAACATTTTATTTGTTAGCGGAAAAGAGAGGAATTCCCAAGGAAATCTAATGAAATACTTATGAAATACCATGTTGTGTGTTTGCTTTATATGTAATATTATCAATTTTCGAGGTGAAATATAGAAATCTCATTGGTCAACCGAATGCACATAAAATTCATATACAGTGCCCTAGAGTTATCTGCCCTTATAATATACAGTGACCTAGAGTTACCTGTCTATACGATCTATATTTGCACTTTAAATACAGTTTGTGTTGTCCATTATTGATTATCTATAATTAAATGGGCCAGTGGTCAAACACGATTGCATGTTTGTGTATCGTAACGTTTATCTTATCATCAATCGTCATGATGAAGGACGCTTTGCGAGCAACACGTATAACCGAAGATATGGAGACAACTAAATATTTGAAACTATACTAGTATTCAATATATACTTGTAGTAAAATGTTTAAAGGATCAAATATATATTGTTGAAAACGTTTCCATTAATCGTGTTATTCCGAGAGAAATTTTTGTGTTATATTTTCTCATCATATAATACTTTGAATTACTTTGTAAAAAGAAAATTTATTGTGTTAGTTTGTACTGAAAGTAATGTCAGTTTTATTACTCCCAGGTTTGAATTTTAGTATAATTCGGTCAAACCAGGACACCAAATATGTTTATATATTACGCACACAAGCGGTTTAATTATTTACTTCTTGATTCGCGAATACACATCAATTATTATGCTAAACGACACATGATAATTTCGTTATAATCAAAGCAAGTCCTAAAATGTCTCCTCAATTGTTTTAATGTTCGGCTAAAGCTTCACCTTAAAACAAACGAGTCGACCAAATAAATCATAATATCAGAACTTCTTAGCTTATCAGGCCGAAGGCCATGTGAGCTATATCCGTTACTTGGCGAAGTTAACATTTTGAAAACAATCTTCTTCCCTGAAACTGCTGAATGGATTTGGATGCAACTTAACCCCATATCTCTTGTAGAAGTTATGGCCCTTTTAAGACTTTTTTACTTGGCGTAGTTAACATTTTGAAAACAATCTTCTTCCCTGAAACTACTGAATGGATTTGGATGCAACTAAACCCCTTATCTCTTGTAGAAGTTATGGCCCTTTTAAGACTTTTATAGCTAACTTTGAGGTCAAAGTTTCAAAAATCTTCTCCTCTGAAACTACTGAATTGTTTTAGATGAAACTTGGTTTTTTAGGGTATTCTGCACAAAGTTAATGCTTCGATTTTTGATCCGTTGAAAAACATGGCTGCAATTACTAAAATTAGAACACAGGGGTTTGACAAAAGATTTTCGCATATATTTACTTTAGTCAACTTCTGACATAGGGATAAAGTGTTCAGAATGATGAAATCTATCTGAGGTGAAATGTTTGTAGAAATCCATTATCTCTTGTTGGAATTATTGCCCTTTTTGACCTTTTTAAAACTTTTTTTGAAGTTAAAGTTTAAAAATCTTCTCCTCTGAAACTACTGAATGGATTTAGATGAAACTGCGCAAAGTATTTGTTTGGATTTTTGATCTGTTGACAAATGTGGCTGCCGTTACTAAAAATAGAACATAGGGATTTACAGAAGCTTTTCGCAAATTTCTCAAAAACTGTTAACATTAGCTTTTCTGGTCGGGGTAAAAGTGTTCAGCACGAGGAAATCTATCTGTGGTGGATTTTCAAGGAAATTCCTTAAATCTTATAAGATTAATTTCCCTTTTTTATACATTTTTAGCTGATTTTGAAGTTATAGTTTGGAAAATCTTCTCCTCTGACACTAATATATGGATTTACATGAAACTTTGTATGATTGTTACTTAAAGTATTCTGCACATAGTTTATGTTTGGATTTTATAATTCTTTGAAAAACATGGCTGCCGCTACTAAAATAGAACATAGGGGTCAGACAGAAGATTTTTGAATAAATCTCTAAAACCGTTAACTTTAGCTTAATTCTGACTAGATAAAAGTGTTCAGCTTTATACAATCTATCTGTGGTGAAATTTTTAAGGAAATTCCTTACCTCTTGTTGGAGTTCTTGACCTTAATTTTAGGCGTTCTTTTAGCTAATTTTGAAGTTAAAAAATCTTCTCCTCTAAACTTCTGAGTCAATTGTCCTCCACTAAAATTTCATACAACATTCCTTTCTGTCAAGGTTCAGTGAGGAGTCTCTGTCATGTGAGCGATACAGGCTCCTAGGAGCCTCTAGTTTTTAATTTAATCCTTTGTTTCTTTTAAGAGGTTCGCCGACAGCTAAAGGCTACGAGCGGTTCTCAGGACCAGGACTTGTTTTGCGTATAATTCATACTTGCCAATAACTAGTGATAGAAACTAATACACCTTCAATTCCTTAAAAAACTTTGTTGGGTATGCATTTTGCAAACTTTTTTTAGATACATTTCTAATTTTATTAAAATCTTGTTAGCGAGTTGTTAATCAACAAAATCGCCTTAGTTACGTTAACGTAACCCTCGGTCCATTTGCGGTCAAAAGAGGGAATGCAAGTGGACCGAGGGTTGCGCTATCGTAACTACGAAATGGCCAAACAGTGCATTAAATTGATATTGGTATTTTGTGACATATGGAATAAGCTTTTATCAAGTAAAACTTTTTCGGTCTTTTTTAAACCAATGATGCTAGAAAGATGGTGGAAATTTTTTCCTGTATGAAGTGCAACTTTCCTAGCTTCACCTTATTTAGTAAAATTTTCAAGCCCCCCCCCCCTCCCGATGGCGGTCGATATATAGATACACATGTAGAACTCCTGTTAAAGAGTTGATGTTTGGGTAGGATATATAAATACTTAATGTGAGATCCTTACAATTTGACCATAGATTTTTAAGAAATTGTAGTCCAGACAGTATCCGACGGTAATTGCCTCGTGGATATACATGGAAGTACAAGTCAGCCCAGAAAATATTTACATTTATGGTTGTCATGTTCGAGACACGCATGGAGTATTTGGAAGCCATGAAAATATTATTAGCTCATTAGCCATAAGCCATGTGAGCTTTTCTCATCCTTTGTGTCCATAAACTTTAGCATTTTCATCATCTTCTCATAACCAAATAAAAGCATTTATAAAAGGTTTTTTACAAAGTATCCACTTTTCTTCTCGATCGTACTACAAACGTTACTGCCACTTTCTTGTTTCTGGATTTGCTAATTGTTCCACCAAGCTGTCGGAGCTGTTAACTTCAATTATCAAGACGGCATCCAGAAATACTGTGACACAAAATATGCATAAATCAGATTTGGATACTAAAGAAATCCAAAGGCCTGATTTAAATTGAAAATGTCTTTCCTTTTGTAGCTGACGTTTCAACAAACTATTTAGCAATGCCAAAGTTGCTTTCTCAAAAGGGAGAAAGACGATACAAATACATTGTTGTTGGTAGAACCAGAAAATACTTTGTTGTTGGTAGAACCAGAAAATACTTTGTTGTTGGTAGAACCATAAAATACTTTGTTGTTGGTAGAACCAGAAAATACATTGTTGTTGGTAGAACCAGAAAAACTTTGTTGTTGGTAGAACCAGAAAATACTTTGTTGTTGGTAGAACCAGAACATACTTTGTTGTTGGTAGAACCAGAACAGACTTTGTTGTTGGTAGAACCAGAACATACTTTGTTCAACGAAATACAAAATCGAAAAACAAATTTTTTGTATGCAGTTTTTTTTTAATGTCATGCATGTAATGCAACAAATTACACAATCTTTTACAAAAGAAATGCATTAAATTACAATAACTTGTAATGCAAAAATGATGCATTGCACATTACCTGCAATTACTATGAAAAATGTCAATTACACATTTGCATTACCCCATGCCTGCTTCACACAAAACTATATGAAAACGTAATGACTTAACTTTCGAACAGTCAACTTACCGTTCATTGGCATTAACATTCCATCTGCCCCGGCGTATGGCGTACACATCTTCAAGTTCACACGTTTTTCAAGAGCATGTGTCCAATACAGTGATTTTCTGAGCAGAGTTGGGTCGTTGACACAAAAACTGCTCAGACAGGGATATGTCGCTCCTCGGTTGAAGTTTTACAGTCGACACAAGAATCTTGTCGTCAGGTTTTGAATATCCGTTTCACAGATGAAACGATTTTTTCCCTGTGAAGTTGAAGAGTAAACAAAAACCAGGTTGTTTCCTGATTGGAAAATGAACAAGCGGGTGTCTTTAAAGAGATAGGAACTGCTTACCCTCCCGGACTACTTGCGTTCATCCTTAGTTTTTTTTGGCGGTGTCCGCATAGTTTATAGTTTTGTGTTTTTAGTTTTATATGTATATATGTCATGTTCCGTATTGTTCGTGTTCTCGAGACTGTCGTGTATGTCGACTTTCTTCTTTTGTCTTGCCCTTCGGTTGTCTTTCGCTTCATTTTATGTTCAGCACAAATAAAATCCCAAAAACAAACGGTTAAAACATATTTTCCTATGAAAAGGATGAGTTGGTATGCCAAACTTTGGTGTCCTTTGGTCATTTGGCATTTGGTACTGCCGGAATTACAACTCGCATAAAACCAGGTAAGCAGTATGATATCGTTTACACGATACAAGGTACCGTATAGCGGGTAATTTTCGCGGTGGTTTAATTTTCGCTTATTTTCGCGGATCGGTGAGAGCCGCGAAAATAAATCCCGCGAAATTTTAAGACATTTGAATACTTTCTGTCTTACATGGAAACTTTCATTTTAATTTCCTAACGGTAGAATAATCTCTGAGTAAATTTTACAAGTGAACATTTGTTTCTAATATGTTCATTCAATATGTTCATTCAACCCCGACCGTAATAACCTTTTAAATACCGGTATTGATCACTAATTTATTTCAAACTATCGTTTATATGTGCATAGGATATACCGGTGAATCCAAAAATGAGTATTCTCAATTTTTTTAAACCGAAAAACATAGTGCCTTCAGAAAACTCTGAACTGGCTGATATAGTAGGACCCAGTGCTTTAA
>JAULBM010060080.1:0-10314 GCA_032357055.1 Geukensia granosissima
AGGATCTTTAATGGCATATTTTGAGTCATCCATATGTCAAATTGAAAAACCTTTATTATTTCTGACATAAATGTGGGGAAAACATTTCATTCGGACAAAAAATTTGGTGGGATCAATTTTACCATGTGCCACCTATATAACAGGGTTTGCCTGATTTGTTATTGGACAGCCTCTTAAATACATTTCTAATTATAAATTAGCAGTTTAATACTCGAAACATGATATAACATATTTATTTCAAATAGAAGCTTTATTTTCAATAAACAAATCACTAACAAAAATTATAGTAAAATACATGCAATATTGATATTGAAGACAGTGCAAACCTAAAGGTAAAAATAACTTTTAGTAAAATGTAGTATCATTCTACACAGATTCAAATATTTGTAATAATATTAAACAGCCTGATACAAGCTTTAGCTTAAGTACGTACTGGGACATACAGTAAGTTTAAAATTTTAATTTAAAAAGATATTCAAACATGTTTCTTTGTAAAAGAAATGCAATCGACCAAAAGAAAAAAAGGTTCAGCGAAACGTGCGAAGATTAGCTTTAGATGATACTTTGTGATGAATAGACAACTAATGCATGCGCACTATTAGTAGGAATATAAACCTCGTCGGATGCAGGTATTTAATGTCACTGTTTTCCAACGTTTTTATGTTTTCTAAACTGATTTCCTAATATTAACTTTTACCTGTGCTGATTAAATTCAACACAGACATCGGCTCGTAGGTGACAACTAGGAAGATTGCTATATGTGTTTTAACCCATTCGAATCAGCGACGTTATGTCAAGAAGATTTTATTGCAGGTCATGTATTAAAACTGTTCCCAACTTTGTTGCTGATTTGATCACTGGAGTTTAACCGTTGTTTTGGTGGGTCACCATTGTACATTGTTAAATCTTTGTTTTTAAGTTTAATATATATATAATGTCTCATGTCCCGTCTTTTTCATTTTCTAGTGTAGTGAATACCGTTCCTGTCCACTTCCCCTTCTGTCTGTCCCTTCGGTTTTCTTTCATGCCCTCTTTATAGATAAGGCTCGTAGCGCCAACAATTTACACCGATAAGACAAAACATGATGCTGTCATAGATAATTGTATTTAAACCTGACCATATTGAATAGATAAACAACAATAATCTATTAGTCTGAATGCAAATTCTATGGGAAAGATCTCTAAGATCTAATTACATGGACTTTAATATATAAATAGCATTTCGTAACATAAACAGTTATTACTGTTAATACATATGAAGCCTGAGATCTTGTGAATTAGGCATATATAATAGTTACTTTCAAAATGCAGCACATAGAGAACTTCGAAAAGTTAGATTATCCTTTGTACAATAACAATACCCAAACAATACGACGTCACTTAGATTAATAACTATAATACATTCCTTTTTACCAGAGGCATAAAACAGCTATACATAAGCAATTTTACATTCAGCCAGATAGCCAATATTTATCACCAAGAAATAATGTTTATATATTTATACCTGATAATGTATCAGAAGATCTGTCTTGAGTTTCATAGCATAAAATCTGATGAACCCCGTTAAAATGTTAACTTATATATAACGTCTAAAGGCAACACAGTGATGATTATATAAACATGCTAGCGTTTTTCAAACTTTATCTTAAGCCTAGTAAGAAACACTTCTGTCAAATGTGAAAGCTCGCAAAAGGTTCATTTTCTCTAACATAATTACTCCTTTCAATCACTGACGTCTTAACTTTAATTTGGAACTCTTTCGCAGATACAACAACTTCGATGTCCTTTTGAGGCTCCTGTTTGGCACCTGAAAATGGTATCAACAGCAGACCGGATAAAATAAAAATAATTGCTCCAAAATAATACGGTGTTCCTCCATCGTCGAAAGAGTCTTGAAGAAAAGCTAAAATTGAATATAATGTAAAATTGTTAATATGTAAATACAATGCGAATGTAACTATAATGTAAATGTGTTAGATACAATGTAGCTAATGAAAATGAGAAAGATACAATGGAGCTAAGATACAATGTAGCTAATGTATATATGTAAGATACAATATAACTAATGTATAAGTGTAAGATACAATGTAGCTAATATATATGTGTAAGATATAAAGTAGCTAATGTATATGTGTAAGATACAATGTAGCTAATGTAAATCTTTTGGATACACTGTATCTAATGTATATGTGTAAGATACAATGTAGCTAATGTATATGTGTAAGATACAATGTAGCTAATGAAAATGAGAAAGATACAATGGAACTAATGTAAATGTGTAAGATACAATGTAGCTAATGTATATATGTAAGATACAATGTAACTAATGTATAAGTGTAAGATACAATGTAGCTAATGTATATGTGTAAGATATAAAGTAGCTTATGTATATGTGTAAGATACAATGTAGCTTATGTATATGTGTAAGATATAAAGTAACTTATGTATATGTGTAAGATACAATGTAGCTAATGTAGATCTTTTGGATACACTGTATTAATGTATATGTCTAAGATACAATGTAGCTAATGTATATGTGTAAGATACAATGTAACTAATGTATATGTGTAAGATACCATGTAGCTAATGTAGATGTGTAAGATACAATGTAGCTAATGTAGATGTCTAGGATACAATGTAGCTAATGTAGATGTGTAAGATACAATGTAACTAATGTATATGTGAAGAAACAATGTAACTAATGTATATGTGAAGAAACAATGTAACTCTTGTATATGTGCAAGATACAATGTAGATAATGTAGAATTGTAAACCGATTTTGACAGGGATGTGTTGCTCCCCATCTGTAGAAATTTACCAGTCAAATCCACAATCTTGTCGGCCGAAATGGAATATCCCTTTTAAAGACAAAAAATGTATCTTTTCCTGTAAAGTTGTAGAGTAAACCAAAAACAGGCCTTTCACGTACTCCTCCTGGAGCTTGTTATCCCAAGAACCTTCTCTTTTACCCTGAATTGAGTGATACCGGATTGGAATACTGACAATGCTGCGGGTCTCTTGAAAGAAGCAGGAACCTCTTACCGTTCAGGACCACCTGGGTTTCCCCCATGTTTGTGGTTGCTTGTGTATTGTTCATAGTTGTAAATTTGTTTCCTGTTTTATAAGAAGAGTGTGTTTCATGTTTCCCATATCCATGTTCTCGAGATTGACGTCACTTTCGACTTGTCACCTTCTGTCTGACCCTTCGTTTTCCTTCGTGTATTCCTTGAATAAGATTTTACATTCCTTAACGGAATATCTTTATGTACTTGTGTGTTTGTCAAATTGAACGCAAAAATGTGAGCATTTTGTTCAGAGGAAATTTTCTTTTAAAGTTTTACAATTTCTTTTAAAGGCAGAATATTGAATATATAATACACAATCCAAATCTGACATATGATTATCACAAAAAAAAAAAAAAAAAAAAAAAAAAAAAAAAAAAGGAAGATTAAGAAAACCGAAGATTCAGACACAAAAGAAAAATTTAACTACTTGTAAAGCATTGTTTGGACTTTCCTTTTTAATTGTCAGTTGAGTGGGCAAATTGTTTTTTCACAATAGTAATCCTATTAAGTGTGTTGGGATATTCGCGAGTATGTTCAATATTCTTTAATAAAGCTTTCTGTATTGGCATTCTGTATTGTTAAGGAAAAAAAGAATTGTCCTATGCAGGTTTCCTTATACTAATTTTTTAGTACATTAAAAACATGAAATAAAATAAATAAAATATTTACAAAGCAAATATTGTGCCGAGATTGGTATTGCATATTCTAACATTTATTTGTCGTGATTCAGTTTTTATCCTTCTGATGAGAGGTAACTCACTGAAATGTGCATAAACCTTACAAAAATTCCTTCTACTTATGTAAAATGAAATATAAACTTTTAATTTTTAATGAAATCTGTTAAAAGAATTCGAAGATACCAAAGGGGCATCAGTAGGATAATCCTTTCTACGTTTCCTTATTCCAACTTTTATCTGACAAAATTCATCTAGTCCTGATTTGCGTAAAAGTTGTTATTTATGTATATAAAATATTCAAACCTGCTATAGGATTGCCGATCAATCCCCCGAAACCTTGTACAAATAATGCCATGCTGATTGCTCTACCATAATGCCGAGGTGACACAATGTTTCCAAGAGCTAGATTGTATGCGATATTTGATGCGCCTACAAAAAAAGATATTTAAGAATATTTTTGAGTTTACAAACAACCATTTTTCTGGAGACTGATGTTTCTGTACCCTCGAAGTTTTGCAACAGATCTATTTAATTATTGTATATATATATATGTATATAATCAAATCGATCAAAATAAAGAAACTTTGTATAATCATAAAGTTAATGCTTCCAATCATGTTTAGTTTTGCTGTAAATCTGAATAATTTTCACGAAGGCTTATTAACCCAAAAATTAGAACATATGTTTCAATGTTATTGTGTGTTTGTATTTACGAGTTTGTGGTAGTGTGTCAAGAAATGTTTATCAAAAAAGAAAACAATAAAGCTTATATGACCAATTGACTATTATTTTTGGTTTCTTTTTTCAGCCACTGTAGTTGTTTTTGACCTACCTTCAATTCATTTCATATAGTTTGGATTTTGGTTGTTGTATTAATTTTTTGCATTTCTCAATTTGGTCATATCCAGCGACATGGTACTTAAGATTGAAAAACTATTTTACTGAGAATGTGTGTGTGTGTGTTTGAATATTCCATTTTGATCTTAATTGTTTGTTTTTATTTGAAGACCTGGAGTGTTAAACTTTACAAACACTTACCTATAAAGTAACCACTGACCAGATTAAATATTAAGTAATGTACGAACTGATGTGAAAATGGAATAATTAACATTGACAATCCAAGAATGGTAAGATGACAACTCCACAACTGTTTAACATGTAGATAGTATCTGTGTGCCAGAAAACCAAACACAAGACGTGCAATAACTTGAGGAAGCACACTCAATGAAAAAGTAAGAGATATTTTTTCTCTGCTGATTCCCTCTGCAAAAGCTGTCTCGGGAAGAAGTCCACTCGGAATAAATATTCCAGCAACAAACAGGAAGTTTGCTACCAAATAGAAGATAAACCTTGGAGTTTTGCAGAATGAGAAGTTCGTAGTCAATGTTTGTTCCTCTTGGGTGTCATTTGCTTTCTGCTTCAATGTTGTTTCTCGATTAGATTCTTTGAAAAAACAATAATAGGAGTATATGATTTGTGTGAACAGTATTAGCCAAAAATTTAAATTTATATAGCTTCACTCATATTTTTATTACAAATAATGTAAAGTAGCTAGTTACAAGATTATTCATTTTTGACTTTTTACTATATAGAGCGACGTTTTCTAAACACAAACACTTTGACAACATGTGTTCAACATATTTACCGTGTTAATTATTGATTAATGATTTTCGCCGATGTCATTACTTTAGTATTTTAATCTCTTCATTTATTTCGGTAAGAATAATTTACACAACATAAAGTGAACGATGCTCAGTATCTTCAGACGTCTCTAGTTTTAAAGACATAATAAGTTTTCTATAAGACCTGTCTGTTTCAAGACTTCTGAAGATGATCCCTTTCCATGAAAAATCTAATAAATAAGTATCTTGCATTCAATTGCCTTAACCTCTTACTAATTTATGATAGTTTTATTACACTGTATGTCACGTTCAACCTTTTATACATTTATGTTAGTTTTTAGTTTTATTTGCACATTGAATACACTGTATGTCATGTTCTGTCTTGTTCATGTTATAAAGACTGCCGTGTCACGTTCCGTCTTGTTCATGTTATATAGACTGCAGTGTCACGTTCCGTCTTGTTTATGTTATATAGACTGCCGTGTAACGTTCCGTCTTTTTTATGTTATATAGACTGCCGTGTCACGTTCCGTCTTGTTCATGTTATATAGACTGCCGTGTCACGTTCCGTCTTGTTCATGTTATATAGACTGCCTCTCGACTTGTCCCCATTTTTCTGGCCCTTCGGTTTTCTTTCTTCCTATTGTTTTGATAATTGCCATTATATTAAATAACAAACACTTTTCGGGGTATCAAACAAATGTATAAAACTTTAGATATGCATAAGTGAAGTCCTTCGCACATTCTCTGTATCATAGAATTTACACAATAAGTAATACCTGTTGTTGAAAGTGGAAATACAACCGATCCGCAAACTACAACATTTAACAAGATACCGGAATAAATCAGGAGTGTGCCGTTAACGTTGTATTTCTTCAAGAGAGCATCGAAAGCTGGTGATAATGCTAAAGACAAGGAACCTCCAATTGTAGCCAACGGCATAGCTATCGATTTCTTCTTGTCAAAGTATTTATCAACAGCCAAAATAAACGAAACGTATGTCATAGCAGTTCCAATTCCTAAAATATACAATGCGACAAAAATGTAAATCAAAAGAGAAAATAATGGTTTTCCATTCGAATTGTTTTTTTTTAGTAAATTCGTAAGTGTACCTTTTTTTTTTAAAAAAAGTGTTTGAATTCCTGCATGAATTTTTATACCGATTGTCTGTGTAATTTTGGATTAATCATTACACCAACATTTGGCGGACATTTAACCTCCAGGTTCTCAGATTCAGTTTTAATACACGATGATATAGCTATATCATGGTTTTTCGGATTCAATTCATCACGTAATTTACAAAGTGTTGTAATATATATTGGTGATATTCTCGATAGTAATGGTATATTATCCCGACAAAGACAGAACAAGTCCTGTACTAGATACTGGTGATATTTTAGATCGTAATGCTATATCTTCCTGGCAATAACAGAACAAGTCAGCAGAACTTTGCTCTCGTACAGTTTACTGATATTTCTACTAATTTTGAAGTTCTGTGTAGAATACCCAGCAGAGAGATAAAAAGTGCATTGGCCAAAGAGACAAGGCAAACCCTAAAGAAAAAAAGGTAAAACGGAAACCAAAGAGAGGCTTGGACTCCACCAGCTCCTTTAGAAAACAGGAGTGTATTATGTGTTGGTCGTGTTACTCAGTTGCCAAAGTTGATGTTACAATCACAAGTCACAATTAATGTTAGTCCTAACCGGTATAGAACTAATAAGAATTAATTGTAGCATGCAATATGCAATAAGTATATAAGTAACTTGCGGTTTTTTATTTTAATCTGCTGTTTTCGGGAATCTTAATAGCTTACAAAATATAGGTTTTTATCTTCCTGTTTAAAGTAGCATTCGATATGCAACATCTATTTTTATCAACTGGCCATATGATTTTGTGATCTGCTGTTTTCAAGACAGTTTGTTTTCAGAAAATACAGGGGATTATTTGATTACTTCTTTTACAAAATAAAATCATTTTAAAAAGGAACAAAATCATGTATATATTCTTAAGGAAGCGTTTCAGATATGCAACGGAATTCTGGGAACGTAATCGTTCTGGTTGGTTTTCATTGGTTAAGACGTCATTTACGAGGACGCTGCGATTGTGCAAAGCGATTTACGAGGGCGGAAGTTGAATTTCCGAGTCGGTAGCCTGCCAGCAATTAATGCATTTTTCTTATTGTATAATTAGCTGAAATATGTTTTTACGATCATAAAATATATATTTCCTACCTAAAAGAACAGCCAGCAAGACGAATAAAATTGGAAACAATGTAACAAAGGCTGAAACAAAGCATGCAATAAACTGAAGAAGTCCACCAACTATGATGACAGGCCTCAGGCTAACTTTCTCTACCAGAGGTACTACAAACAGCGCTAAAATTTAAACTACAGAAATACAGAACATGATGATGTCAAATGTTAAAAAAGATGATTTCATTCAGTTACAACAAATTTAAACAAAGATGATTTCATCCAGTTCTTACCAGCTTAAACCTAATATATCACCCTTTTTTCTGTAAAAATAGGAGATGTCAATCATTTCAAGTTCACAAGTAAATTTAAATAATTTTTAATTTTGCATTATTCTTTTTTCTTTATTAGAATTTAAGTTTAGAATTTCCAGCTTGATATATATTAATACTTGCGCTTATCTATTCAACGATTTTGCAAAAAAAAGATTTTGTTAATTTTTCACAAAATTTTAAGTCATTAAAAAAGTAAAAAAGGTTTATTTTTAAGATCGTCTTTTCTTTCATTTTCATGCTCAAATGCAAAGCAATATTTTAAAGTTACTTAGTACTTTGGGACCCTTAAAATGTGGGTATAAACAATGATAGACAAGATTGGAACGAATACTATTTTACCTACATCAAAATTGCTTAATCGATAAAAGTAATATTTGTTCTTTTCCATTGGTTCAATTTTTATTAATCATTAACTGACGCAAAACCCGAGAGTTAACTATTTCCATATGTAGAACATATGTAAGCATTTTTAAAGAAAGTCGAGAACTATTCACGAAGAAAGACTTTATCATATTTGTACAGAATTAAAACAAATTATCAAGATGCCGCCTGATCTAAGTAAGTATGGTTTGTATAGCAACTACTCGGGTGTTATTGTTCTACAACAAATGTGTAAACTATATTAAAACCACAATTATCGTTTTAAAAATATGTGGTCTTCTAGTTGTGTCACTGTTGGATAAATTTACTATTATCCAATAGGAAATTCCCCTCCTTAGAACATAGTCTTCACAGTTAAAAGCGACAAGATCCTACAGTTTAATTGGTCGAGAGCACTTTACTATGATCTAAATGAGAATAAGGCTTGCGACTTGAGTGCATTATAATGATAATAAATGATTCTTTAATTAAGACATGTATGGTCTAAATCACGTAAAATGTCAATAGAAAAGCCGAATATTACAAAGATCTCTAAATAACATATTGGTAGTGTTGTATTCAGAAAACAACCAAAGACAAAATAAACCTTGTGATTATTCACCTAAATACAGAAAAGAAATGCAAAAACAAAAGATATATGGTGTTCTTGGATTTGTTGACAGAACGGATGAAGAAAACATAAAACCTCCAGAGCAGATAGACTTATTCATAATTTTGAAATATTATTTATTTTAATGGGTTTGTTTAATAAATAAATTTTGACACAGTTGGAACAAACAAAAGTTCAGTAATAATTATTAGCTATCAAAAGGGCAGAAAGAAATCTTTAAGTCTGCACTAGTGTCATCCGTAGAGTATTTATTAATCAAAGACGGTCATTAGTCATATTTGATGTTAGTCACAACCGGTATTTGAACGTATTCTTAGTCATGACTGTGGGAAGATATTCATTGTCATTTGTGAAATGGATATTTCGTATCTGTCTATCAAATCAAAGTAATGGAATGATTACCTTAATCTTGCAACGAGAAAAATACTTGATTCAGTAGCTTTCTAGTGAGCAGTAACCATCTATCAATAAAATCTTGATTACAAGATTCAGATCTGTAAATGCATAACAACTGAGAAATATATACGTTGTATGCAGGTGCAACTGGGATATTGCAAAACAAGAACGGGCAGTTTACAATATCAGAGAAGAAAATCAGTCTTCTCTCTTGTCTTGATGTCAATTTCCAGAGGGCACATGCTCAAAATTTCCGTACGGGACTGTTCATACATGTAAGAACATCAGATTTACAAAAAATAAAAAATAAAAATAGGGATCTCCATAGAACAATATAAATAGTTTAAAACTATAGATAAAAATGAATTAACCATCAATAAAAAAGATGAGGTTAGACCAAAATAAGATTATTTGTATTAGCAATGTTGAATCTGCGCAAAAACATTGGTAAAAGACAAATTTGAAATTCAAGTAACGACCATTGGCTTATTCCTTACAGGGTCCTCTCATGCAATTATTTGAACTGACAATACGGTGTTTGACAATAACCTGGTAGGGTCCTATGGCGGTCATGTTCACCAAAGAAAATAAAAAAAAAGTAGAAGACTGTCCAAGAAATATAATTGAATGCAAAAGATTCTATCAATAATCAAAGAAGTTTCTGTTAAAAGACCTTTCAACAAACTTTCATCCGTTTTTTAAACTAAGTCATAACCCAACAAAATGAAATTTAAAAAAACGACCAAAAAATCCTTATAATGAAAACAAATAAGTTTTGTTCTGAAAAAAAAAACCTTTAGAGACAAATTTTCATTTGCCTCTAGTTTTAATAAAGTCACTGTCCATGCTCAACTTTCGATCTTCATTAAGATTGCAACTTTGGAAGAATGCACTACTATACATATCAACTATTGGCATTTAAAATGCATTACATGCCAATGGCAACCTTGCAAAGTTTCACCGGTCGAAAGGTAAATTAAAATATTGATAAACATTCTAGCCTCGGTTGTAGCATATCAGTAAACTTATTTTCAGA
>JAULBM010060091.1:0-10314 GCA_032357055.1 Geukensia granosissima
TTGCAAATATAATTGTTAGACTGTAAAATTTGACAAACCTTTTCGAACAATGAGCACTTTCTGACTTGGGATATGCACATGATTCTTGTGACGGGGTTAAACTGGTTTAGTTGGATTCAAACCCTCCCCTAACATGTGGTCAAAGATAAGATCAAAGAAAACAAAAGCAGTAACTGACGAACTACAGAAGTGAAAGAGAAATACACTCAATCCGACTACAAAGTATAGGTATAATAATAAATATATTAAACAAAAACATGTAAAAAGAAGATATATCTCTAATGAATGCTCGCAGTTACAGAAATCAAGCTTAGTGTGAGATTCCTGAAGATAAGATATCAAGCCTCTCAACACGGGATGTCATCAGACACAGTAAGTCCGGCGATTTAGTACTGTATCGTCAATAAACTTAAGGTAATGCAAGATGGAAAGCCAAAATTATTAATATTTGTGGCAGGAAGCGATAAGTTTTATTAATACCTGCAACAACAAAAACGAGTGGTAATGTTCTGACTACAATGTCGCACTTGTACACTTTGTGGATAGAAGTTGGTACGTTAAGCCCCATATTTTGGCATAAATTTTAAATTTGTGCCACAATAATAAGTTGTTGTAAAAATGTTGCTTAATAACCGTCTTTTAATTTTTCTTTTTACAGACATTATTCATTACAGAAATTATTAAAAAAAGATATAAGCTTCTTATTATTTACCAGCCAAATTCTTAGGTCAGAAATGGGCCTTAACGACCCTTGAACTTTGTCTCACGGATCATTTCAAATCTGTTTGCTTTAAATGTAATTTTTCCATACAACGAGAATGTGATATTACTTGCATCAAATTCTACATTCGCATTTTTGTATTAAATCTTTGTAACGGTTAAAAATTTTGTAAAAGTATAAAGAAACTAATGAAATCTGTATCCATACTGCGAAAGTTTCCCAGGATGATATAGGATGCGATCATTAAATCACAAGTTTAAGTGAAAACACGATAAAACCGATCGAAGTGTGAAATATAAACAGCATATATCGTCCCTTTTAACATACAACTGTAGTGCAACCCTATTCAATTTTTAAATCCAAAACTAAAAAGTTCGGTAAATACTGCTATTAGATTTATTCAAAATAAGGTCTTTGATTATACATTTTTGCAATTTTTTTAATCCAAATATCTTATAAAACACCTACGTTTGTTTTTAATGCCGATGAAAATGAAAATTAAAAGATAGTACGGTAATGGAAGTGTTAAAACCAGTAGAAATGGCCAATTACAAAGGCCTCATGTGAAATATATTATAGATGTTTGTGTGAATCCGCGACAAAACGAGCAAAATATGAAAAACATGACGAATACTGAAATACTGATAATTTGCATAAGGGATGTATATATAACATGCGTGAACCGAGATTGATTGATCGAATTAATCTTTTTAACGCTACCTCGCTTTATTTCAACCGGATCTTAGCTTTTATTCAGAGAATACAAATTATAATCATCGCCATAAGTGAAGAATTCTTATCATTTCTGTGTGTTAAATTACCGACAAGATATATTGACCAAGTCATATGAAAACCATGCAAAGAACATATGTACTTGATTTTTGCAGGAACAAAGCATTTTCCAGTTACAACATGTATGTTGCAGGTTGTCTGTTTTCTGGTGTGTTTATATGTTAAATTGTTTTTACATTCAGTCAACAACATGAAATGAAAGGATAAGGCATTGCGCAATCTCATCGTCCATGTGTATGACGTCTTGATCAATGATATTAAATTGGAATTATGACATTCAAAGAATCCGGTCGCATTTCTGAAACGGTCCATTGAGTCTTTTTTGTGTTTTTGTGGGGTTTTTAGTCTTGTTTTAAGGTCTACCACCTGACGTTTAATTGACCCTTCGGATTTTCATCAAAGATATTTCTGAAATTAAATTTCCAACATGGATTCCTCATTAAAACCTTTAGAAATAATTAAAACTTGATAAAAGTTATTAGAATAGGTTGTAATCAAAATAAGATTCGAGGGTTTGTTGGCAATGCTTTAATAATAATATAATCACAGAAAATCCAAAATATGACATCAACATGATCAGTATTTAAAGCAAGAATAGCTTCACCGTGTTATATTGATATTTCATAACATCTTTGTGTCGACATTCGTGGAAATTTATCTGTGATTTGCGTTGTTTAACATGATTATCTACTTTGTTACGTAATTATTTCCAAATACTTGCGTAAAATTCCCTTTATTGCAGAATTTGCATATATCCAGCGGCTAGCAAAATAAAATATTTGATTTGAATTTAATTTTGTTTTGATATCGTTTCTGACGGCAGACAGTGATGATGCAGCAGAAGAAATTTTAAGGCTATTTTGTTAATAAACGTCAGCTTAATTGATATAAATTTGACAATCCGATATTCATTTAAATTTAGACTTAATCAATTGTTTCCAATTCATGTGCCATTAGGTATCCATGAATTTATTTGTATTATAACTGTTTTATAAATTTGTCAGAATTTGTTTAAAGCTATTCTGGTTTGGTAACTTGTACTTACTTACTTTAAGTCTAACGGAACAATTAAGAAATTCAACTCCAATCTTTGTAGAAAGATTGCACAATCTCAGCTTCGTCGTAAATGTGGTGTTGACAGATGAAAGAAGATACATGAAGGGGCTTTTTCGGCCGATTATTCAATGTAAAAATAAACTTCCATTTAATTTCCCAATTTTTTGTTAAAATTAAGTTACATGTAAATAATGATTTTTTACAAAACTAATTCAAAAATGCCTATAAGGGTGTTTTTGACGTCAAAATGACATCACATTTAAAAGCAAAAACTGCGATTCTTTCAAAAATCCCCAAATCTGGCGTGCTATTTGTATGATTTTGGCTTAAATAATTATCTCCGAAAACGTAGACCAACATGATTTTTGATACTGAATGAAGATTTTTACATACTACAAAAACTGTGGCGGTCTACATTGTATTTTGATTTGAGGGAGAAGCTCCAAAATGTGTACTTTTTCATTTATTTTCAACAAATCAGACATATTGGGTCCTGTCAGTGACGTCAATATGACGTCCAAAAATAAATTATTTAATAAAACTGTCGTAAAATGTGATGTTTCATTATTTTAAATCAAGATAGGTCATATTGCAAAACCATTGTACGACTTTCATTTTTGTGGGCCAAAAAGGGTACTTAATGTACCTTGTCCTTTCTCAGAACAATAACGTTCCCAGAATTCCATTGCATTTCTGAAACGGTCTATTATGTTTATATGCTGCAAACCGTCAAATAGATTCGAATAATTCTGCTAAACTATAACTTATATAAAAATATTTTAAAAAGTCGAAATCAAGTCATTGTACTTTTCAAACGTATATTTATTCAACTTTATTTTTGAAATATTAAACAGATATCAAAACGGTGAACACAGGTGATATCTAGTAGAAAAAATATAAATAGGTTTTTGAAGGACAAATTTCTCAATTTGTCTAGCCCTTTTATCTTAAGTTTAACTAGGTAAAGACGAAACAAACACCAATTTGAAAATATCTTTAATATTTTGCCACAAAAATCATGACAATATGTTCTAGCGAAACTCTGTATCCCATGGTGAACCCTGTTGATAATAGCATTTTTACTTCCGGGATATGTTGGTTAACATTGTATTGATAGAATATGCCGCCATTTTTCAAATAATGTTAAAAACTTATCAATCATCCGTGCAGTCGTTAATCTTTCGATTGAAATTTCGGTTATTGAAATTCATCAACTGCTTTTGAAAATAAAAGTTACTTGTGGGATTATATTGCGTATTTATATGACTATGTTCGCGTGTGTTCTAACTTCCAATGAATTTGTGTTTTCAAACTTTAGAAATACTTTAGCAAATATTGAATACGCATTATTACTTATTGACTTGGTGTTGCTCCACAACAAATAAGTTAAAATAAAAATGTGTTTATTTACTTTCAGGATTGTCTTGAATTTGTAGAAAAAAAGACCTTTGTGAAGGGATATAACTCTTGTAAATCTTTGGTACGTTTTTGTCAACCATTATAATAAATCTAATATAAGTCACCTGTAGAATATCCATTCGAGAGAACAATTACGTTCCACGAATTCCATTTCAAGACTAATTAAATCTGGCATCTTATTAAAACAGATTAATTATGACCTTTATGTATGAATTTTTACAAAGGTAATAATACAAATCATATGAAAAACAGTGTCAAAAGCAATTTTTGTAGAAAGCCAGAAGCAATATCTAGACAATGACTACTGCAACCATGTTAATTTTCTTAAACTTTAAAAACTTATAACCTTATAGCAAAACTAAAGTAAGGCAATCATGAAAAGTTTTATACGATTCATAAATACAAACGAGTGTCCCTATGGCCAGTCTTTCATAACTTTTTTGTACATTTTCTGTATTAATTTAAAATTCTATCTTTGTGATGCTTTCGTTGTGAGAAATAAATATATGAAATATTATAGACAAAGGTGAATTACTAGCGTTTTAAGACTTCTAATGCCGGCTTTACTGGAAGATGGTCATGTGCTGATTTCATTGATATACCTAGAATACAATTTTAAGTAATATTTCTTAGCGGTTGTTTGTCTACAGACTCAGGAGTTCTTGTCAAGTGCAGGTTATACACTATATTTTATGAATGGTTTAGACGATCAAAAATTACAAAATTATTCTTTACATGAACCATCACCCGTAAAAATCATGCATATTGATTATCGTTTGCCTCGCTTAACAGCAAATAACGCTTTTACGAGTGGGCTATCCATTATCATCCCAATGATGATCAAATCTATAAAGGTTTATATTAGATGTAGTGATTATAAATATTTGCTTTTATATGTTTTTATGTGGTTGTCATACCAGAAAGGGGAAGATGCAGAAACATTGATGTATCAGACAAAAAATATTTTTTTTGTATGAGGGGTCAGTTGAAGATGAACTACACTTCATTTTCAACTGTTCCCTCTATGGGGACAAGAGAAGACTTTTTAACAACAAGAAAAGTACTTTAAATCTAAATTATAAATAGTTGTAAAAGAAAGATAAGCTGATCTGGTTGATGTCAAATGAAGATGATTTAATTATAAAAGAATTTTCCTCATATATTTATAATTGTTTTGAAATAAGGAGGAATAGCTATCCAATATGAATGTTCCCCGAAGGCTGTCCCTTTAACATGGTATTTATTTGTGTATATCGTATACATGTATACGTGTTGAATTCAGATGGTATATGCTTAAACCATGTTTGAGATTGTAATTTTCATGTTCTATTTTTTAGAAAATATTTCTTTCTTAAATGTTATCTTTTATGCCTCTTGTGGGCACCAAATTGGTTAATAAACATTTACTTGCTTACTTACTGTACTTACTTACATACTTTCTTACTTACCCCTGGGCATCGGAGCGGTCTCCAGGGCTCGACCTACAGAGCTGACCCAGCGCGAACCCCAGGTGGCTGATAGGGGAGGCCCTCTCGTTGGGGGGTTGCTAGGTTATAATACGGAAAGCCTGGCCGTAGACCATAGTGGGTGACGTGTTTGGAAAGTGCCACGCTCTTTGCACGTAAAAGACCCCTTTTGTAGTTTTCGAAAAAGAGTAGGTTAATGCCGCTACAAAAGGCTAAATTTTATAAGTCCCAACTCATCATTCCCTTTTTCCAGTGGCAGTCAAAAACCGTTACCCTGTTGTTTCCCATTCCACACCTTTTACGATCATGAAAATTATGAACTTGTTCTCGTCCTGAATATGCATAAAATATTCGCCACTGGACATTAAGCAACCAACAATCAATCAATCTTACTTACCCTTGTCTCAGGTTAGGGTGAAGATACTCACAAACATGTCTTACCACTCCATATACTTTTTGTGCCTGTCCTTCACCTGGAACCTATAATACAGCGGACATTATAACTTTAATTGAATTGAAAACCCAGATACACTGTTTTTAAATAACACAATCCTAATGAACGCCGATAACGGGTTTAAACTTTCAATTAATACCAAATATATGTGCTTATTTATACGTTGTTAAAATTATTGAATTTTGCTGTATTTGGGTCAATGATTAAAGACATGACATCAGTTTATTTTTATCTGTCTTCATAAGACAACACAGTTCTACCAGACTGTACTCTCTGCTCTATTAGTAACCGACAAATTATACGACCCTGTTTTAATCCATCTTTCACACATGTAAAGCTTCTGAACACGCCTGACAAGTTTAATGAAGGATTTGAATTATATTTACTTTTGAAAACTTTTAATTAAGGAAAAACTCTTAACAGACAGAGTAAAATATTCATAAATTTGTATTTGCAATTTTTATTAGACATTCCATATCAATTTTAGAACTGTTTGATCGATTCGTTGACTATCAGTCTTGAAGCACACGTTGATTTATCATGACCCGGGAACAAAGAAAATGTAAATGTTCTGCTAAAAATTGTAATTGAACAATTTATCATTTAAACATTCCTTAAACACGCTTTTACGTTTTTCTGTAATATGAATAATAACAATATTTTTGTTATCTTATATTAATCAGTATACTGGTGTTTATTTAAGGAAAAGAACTATCAATCTGATAATATTATATACAAATTTTAAGAACAAAAATAGTTTGTCTGTTCGAAATTGGAAATATAATGTAAAATTAATATAAAAACAATGTTATTATTACTGTTTTGTCACACTATTGACCAACGTTATGGGGGTGAGCGGAGCGCTTACAAACAGGTTTTATTCTGCTAAATACTTAATGTGCCTATCCCATGACAGGAACCTGTAGTCCAGTGGTTGTCGTTGTCTAAATAGCCATTTTTCGTTATTCGCTCAAAATTCTGTAAAAGATTAGGTCGATTGTCGTGTTTTATGAAAAGTTTCTCGTTTTGTATTTTGGGGTCCTTCCGTTGTGGTATAAACTCTGGATTACTGTTATGGGACATGTAGAGGTTAAATTTCGACTGTTATTTGGTGGATGGCTGTCACATGGACAATCAGTCCACGTCCTCTTTTTTGTTTTAAAATGATATCCGCAAGCATCTGTAGTCCATAATAAATCATATAAACCATATGATGTCAATGAATGCATAAAACTGTATTTTATTTACATTCACACTGTTTACCTTCATATGCGCATTGTGCATTTTTAATAGATTACATTTAGTTAGGGTTTGGTTCCATTGTTTTTCCTATTGTATGTAGATCACGAGGTTTATTTTCTTTCATAATTAGCAAACACGATTGAAAAAATTAAACATTTTTAAACATTGAATATCAACATTCTGATTGGCATAAAGGCAGTCTTGTGACTTGAAATATAATATTTTATAACCAAGTAAAGTACTAAATCCAAGATTGCACGCATTTCCATGACAACGTTTTTGGTGACAATATTTCGGAAAAAAGGCTATTGCGTAGGAAGCTTGCAATATCATATTTATTTAAACTTATAATTATTACATATTTCCTGCATTTATGCTTCACAAAAAAATTACTTCGACCAAAGTTTGTATACGTAAATAAAAACTCCGAAAAGCAATCAATTCTTAGAGGTAGTTTTACATGCAACATTTTGACCACAGTGCTTCTGGTCATTACACTTACAGCTATCAGTTCTAGTAGAAATTTTCAATTATTTTCTACTTTTACAGTAAAATTATTAATAAGCAAATCTGCTTTTCTACAAATAAATTTAAATATTATTTTTAACATGCCCTTAAAAATCCTGGTCTCGCAACCTACTTTATTTACACTATTCCATTTTCCGTTTAGCTGTAATGCACCTTCAATGTAGTTAATATAATCAAATATTATATTATCAAAAAATCAATTATACGATTAATTAAATAGTACCAAGGATGACATTTACAATTATATTTTCTTTATCCTAAACATGCTATCGGACTTAATTAGAATAAACATCCCCTTCCTCCAGAACACTCAAGGCAAATTCTTGAAGCTATTACAGCTTGTTACAACTAACATGAAATGTTCATAATCAGCTGGCATCAAGTCAGTATGTCGGTCGTCAGAACCGCTTGATAATCAAAATTTTATTTTCGGCGCACACATATTGTCAATTCATTTTTCAAACTATTCACCAGATATAATATATTCTTTACTTTATTATAAAGTGTTTCCAGATAAACTGGCATTTTTACCTACTGTTATTTATTGAAGAAAAAAAGATATTTCTGTTATTACCGTAATCAAACTGGATTATTTTCCCGATATTTATACGTTAGCATACCTCAAATTAACCCCAGCATGCCGTTAGAAAGAAAGACATATTGCCTTTCCTTATTGCGTTCCACTGGAAACCCAAATCCAGGTTAAACATACCTTGAAATTAATCGACAGTTTTTTCTCAATACGATCATACTGTATTTCTTGTAAGGCTTTTGCTAAATATCGGATGATTGTCATCAGAATCATCTGACAAGTTTGTTGTCGATTATAAAAAATCTATTAAAAGTTTTGCAATGCTAGAATCTCAATTATAATCTATGCCAGAGTTTGTTGGAATGGGTAAAACGGTAATGACATAAAAAAACCGTCAACCATATTAATATAAAACAAGAGTTTATTCAATAGATTTAAAAATAGTGCAAACAATATGCCATAATACTTTTTAGCAATCACGATGTGTTTAAGCTGCGCCGAGATTTTAATTCTCTACTGGGATGTAACATTGTACAATTAGCTATTTGTTTGCCGACAGTGGCTCCTAGCAAACGCGAGAGAAGGAGTATAAAATGTCAACGCCGCGTAATAATAAAGTAATTGAACTAAGATTAAATAACCGGCAAAATGCTTTGAGTTGCGCCTGAATTGAATTTTAAATGTTGTTTTTCTTGTGTGAATCTCCAAAAGGGTGTGAATAAAAGAAATATGAGCAGTTTTTATAATAACTTTATCTAGGTCAAACTTTAGCGCTCCCACCAGAAATAAAGATGGCCAACTCTCAACGTTAACTCTCTGTAGATAAATTCAGAGCCAAATAATGAAATAAAAACAATATTGCATTTGGTAAAGAGCTGTTAATCGTTGGATAATTCTTCCTTTTGATGAAAAATAAATACAAATGCACATAAAATTTAATACAGTTCGAAAATCACTCTCTACAAAAAGCTTGACTTAGAGTATAATATAAGTCATATAACCTCATAACTGAAGCTCTAGTGATTAAACGTCCAACAATTCTTGCCTATCTAAATCGAATCATCACAAGTGGTTTAGTGGGGTCTTCCTTGCCATATAAAATCAGTTTATAGCCTTCTTATAAGTTTGATAAACTGAAAGGAATAACGGCACTTCAAATGAAACTACCGAGTGGACGCTCAAAAAACCACTAGGAACAGTCTTTAAACGACATTAAACTGCGAATCCCTTAACTTTATGCCAAATCGTATAACAAGGTATGTGTTCTTACGATTACTTATTTAGATGAAATAGTTGTCTAGAAAATCTGATATCCGTGTTTGAGAAAAAAGACCAATTTGAAATAATGCATATTATTAATGACAAATTTACTATGGTATTAATTAAAATCTAGGAACTGTAATAATTCGAAGGTGTTAAAAAAGTAAAAAAAACAAACGATACAAGTCTTGGAATAACAAGTTATTCATAAAAAAGTGTGTGTTCTGTTTTTAAATTGACACAAACAAAATGTTCTTCCTGAAAACATCGGGCGAATTTGAGCATTGAATTACAATGCATTACGAATATTTCACATGCTCTCTCGCCTTAACCTAGCATATTTTATAATTACGCTTAGACAATTTTGTCTGAATTTCATGTAAAAAATTAGAACATAATTATCCGAAAATTCATCTTACGTTGTTATGATAACATGATTTGATTGTAAAATTCCAAGAAATTGCATGTACATTTATATATAATCAAGTTCAAGTTGAACAAAACGTACAAGGTCAGTTCAGGCTAAATTCATGAAAATTCCACAGACACTTCATTTGAATCTGGATATTGTTTAAACCTCATGAGAAAGAAATTTGTTTGTGTTAACAACCATTACAATAACGGGAAATCGGCAAAGATCTTGATATTTCTATTTGTCATCAACACCAGAAACTCTAAAGAAAAGATTTGTTACTTCTTATACCTAGCATAAGATTAATTTTTGCTAAATTGATTCTGTGTATGATAGTATAAAGCAATAAGGACGGTGCGTACCAGACTTCTAAGTCAGGAATACGAGGAAATGCGTCTCCAAAGGTCTCTTACTAAATTCTTTTTCAAATAC
>JAULBM010060101.1:0-10314 GCA_032357055.1 Geukensia granosissima
CGGAGACATCGGTTTGAAAAACTATAACTGGAGAGTTTCAAAATTAACATCGTAATAGATAACTCAAGCCCCCCTTGAAAAATGGAAAATTGATCTGGTTGAAACACAAATCCCTCGCCCTTAAAAATCCAATGGTCGGTGCCTAAGTACCAAAATGATTATAAATCTACAAATGTAACAGACATACATAATTGATCAAATGGCACAAGCATTTGCAGTTGAAATGATTTGAAATTTTGACACTCATGATTTTTGTATCCGATATTAGTGTATGCTTTGTTTTAGAACATATATAACCATACCACACTGATGATGAGTTACGAAATGAGCAACAATTTCTCAAATAGACGAGATTTAGCTCTCACTTACTACCCTTCTAAATTTGAGAGTTACTGGTTCGCTGCCAGAACATTGGCGCTTCTGAGGAGATACAAAGAGAAACAACCGCTTCCGTTTCCGGTAAACTATATTTTAGTGTAGTTTTAAATGTACATCATTTATTTAGTTGTTGATGAGTTCTGTTTAGATTGTGATACGTTAAATTATGTATGAAAAACATTTTTTTGTACTTTGTAAAACAAAACTGATTCACCTAAATATGTGTTTAGCTAACAACATTTTAGAATAAGGTCTTTGCTCTTATATACCTAACTTCTAAAATTAAATGTATTTTCTACTGCAAATGTAAGATTGTTTGTATTTCAATTTTTGGAATGCTTTTATTTACAACAGTCACACGGTCACACCATTTCTGTTTTATTTATCTGATTCTTCATACGAAAGTCACAACATACATGCTTTATCTCAAGTGATTGTTGATGCTGTCAGGTCAATTATCTGTTTATATGTTTTAGATAATGGAGGTGGTATTTGAGAGATTATATAAAACATTTAGTGGTCCAGTTTTAAATGATATTGTAAAATCTGCACAGAAAGATAAATCCGGCAGAATTTATTATGATGATTTTCTGGGAGATGGAGATGTGGACTTTAAGGGTTCACCATTGGTAAGTCATGTGGAGATGGAAATGGGGATTTTAAGGGTTCACCATTGGTAAGTCATGTGGAGATGGAAATGGGGATTTTAAGGGTTTACCATTGGTAAGTCATGTGGAGAAAGAGATGTGGTTTTAAGAGTTCACCATTGGTAAGTCATGTTGAGAAAGAGATGTGGTTTTAAGGGTTCACCATTCGTAAGTCATGTTGAGATAGAAATGTGGATTTTAAGGATTCACCATTGGTAAGTCAGATGGAGTTGGAAATGTGGACTTTAAGGGTTCACCATTCGTAAGTCATGTTCAGATGAAGATGAGGACTTTAAGGGTTCACCATTTGTAAGTCACTTAGAGATGGGAATATGGACTTTAAGGGTTCATGATCACTATTGGTAAGTCATGTGAAGATGGAGTTGTGGACTTTAAGGGTGTACCATTTGGAGATAGAGATGTGGATTTTAAGGGTTCACCATTGGTAAGTCATGTATAGATGGCGATGTGGACTTTAAAGGGTTCACCATTGGTAAGTTATGTATAGATGGAAAGGTGGATTTTAAGGGTTCACCATTTGTTAATTATGTGTTTACCAGGTTCTGGGAGATAGAGATGTTGATTTTAAGGGTTCACCATTGTTAAGTCATGTGGAGATGGAAATGAGGACTTTAAGGGTTCACCACTTGTAAGTCATGAGTGGATGGAGATGTGGTCTTTAAGGGTTCTACATTGGTAGGTCATGTGTTTATCAGGTTTCTGGGAGATTGATATGTGGACTGTAAGGGTTCACCATTTGGTTTTTATTAGATTATTTTCTTTGAGCCATTGTATTACAACACAATTTAAGACCGTGATCATTGCTCGTTACAATAATCTTTTATATAGTTAAATATCAATATAAGAGAGCCAAAGCACATAGACAATATCATAACAAAACAAAGAAAATTCGGAGATACTAAAACTGGAGAAGGAGATCGTTAAGCCAGTAGCACAGTAAAAGATGATTTGGAGTTACCAAAACGGGAGACGGAGATCATTAAGCCAGTAGCACAATAAAAGGAGAGTCGGAGATACCAAAAACGGGAGACGGAGATCTTTAAGCCAGTGGCACAATAAAAGATAATTCGGATATACGAAAACGGGAGGCGGAGATCTTGAAGCCAGTAGGCAGAGAAGACTATGGCAAGCAATGAAAAAGAAACGGAATACCATCATCAGTACACACAACACTACACAGAAAACTTATATTTACTGGGATTAAATAGGCACAAACCCAGACATTTAGTATCAAGAAACCTTTGAAAATGAGGGCAAATTAAGTGCTGGTTTGGGATAAGCAATTCCTGCACTAAAAGTGGCATTGGGTGTGGTACTCTTAGTCAAACCAAGTGGTTAGTACGCCTATTCAGTACAAAGTAAGGGAATTGACTGCTTAAAAGATGCTGAGACAGTCTCTTCTGAATGATGTTTGTTAACTAAGTCCTCATATAATAACTCTCTTACTATGTTTTGTAGAAAAGGGCTGAGGACCGTTTGTTTACCACATCAATGGCTGTTAACACCTTACTGGATGCCTTCACATTGTACAATACAACATCCAAGAAATTACAGTGGATTGGAACAGACGGTAAGTGGTTATTTTTTACACAAAATCAAGTGGAACAAAAAGACTAATTCAATACAACCCAATTGCATAATCTTACTTTAGAAGCAAAAACTTTCATTGATTTTAGAGATTCTATTTTACAAACACTGAAAAATAGAAGGTTCAATCAGGACAACTCAATAGACAGAAAAAAATCTTGAACAAGACCAAACAGAACATAATAACATGTAGAAACGTAAAATGTAACATGAATATTTATGAACAATACGGTATTGCATGCAGTTCGGTTCATTGATGTGCTAGTGCAAAGGGTAGATTTAGGTTTGATGATAAAGTTATTCTGTTAGGGCAAGAACCCTGAAAAAGGCCCCTATTTTCCGATTTTTTAGGACAATTTTTTAATCTTGCTTGTATTAAACAAAGAAAATTAAGCTTGTATCATTTGAAAAATGACTCAACCTCAAAATTTTTTTATAAAGAAAAATAAGATGTTAGTTGGAGTTACTTTCCTTATTATTTTTTTTATTTTGTCTATTCTATCATCAACAACAGAAATATAAACCAAGGTCGTTTTTTTTTACATGGACAATATTCTGAATTTATATAATTTGTGTGTGATTCCGTGGGTCATTATTCAGTTTTATTTAAAATTGCACGATTCTGATAGTATGTAATACATCTCCATCTTCATATGTCTATGCCTAATTTTAAACCAAGCTTATCATATCCAATCAGACACTTGTGTATCATCATAACTTTAGGATTTAGTAGGTTGTTAGAATTGAAGTTACAAAGTGTGTCTGATTTTGTAGAATTAGTACAAGTAGCACAAACATACATAACAGGCTGTATAGAATTTGTCTGATATTGTAGATTCATTACATGTAGCACAGACACACATAACAGGCTGTATAGAATTTGTCTGATATTGTAGATTCAGTACAAGTAGCACCTACACACATAACAGACTGTATAGAATTTCTGATCTGATATTATTGTAGATTCAGTACAAGTAGCACAGACATACATAACAGACTGTATAGAATTTGTCTGATATTGTAGATTCATTACATGTAGCTCAGACACACATAACAGCCTGTATAGAATATGTCTGATATTGTAGATTCAGTACAAGTAGCACAGACACACATAACAGGCTGTATAGAATTTGTCTGATATTGTCGATTCAGTACAAGTAGCACAGACACACATAACAGGCTGTATAGAACATGTCTGATATTGTAGATTCAGTACAAGTAGCAAAGACACACATAACAGGCTGTATAGAATTTTTGAGTGAATTTATTTTGAGTGGATCATATAAGACTTGGAATGCGTTCTTCTCTGGATCCGGCAAGTCAAGAAAGGTATGTTAAAATATACAGTTTGAGTTTGATATTTTGTAAGATATAAAGCAGACTGGTTCTTTGTATCATGCGGTAATGCACAGATTTACGAAATAATATTCGTTGATTTATGAAATAACTTACTGGAATGATCATGCGGTGATGTGTAGATTTACAAAATAGCAACAGTGATAACTTACTCGAATGATCTGTGGTAATGTGTAGATTTACCAAATTGCAATAGTGATAACTTACTCGAATGATCCTGTGGTTATGCTTAGATTTACGAAATAGCAATAGTATTAATTTACTTGAATGATCCTGTGGTAATGCGTAGATTTACGAAATGCAATAGTGATAACTTACTCCAATGATCCTGTGGTAATACGTAAATTTTCGAAATAGCAATAGTAATAACTTATTCGAATGCTCTTATGGTAATGTGTAGTTTACAAAAACTTGCTGTAGGCATCAAGAGACCAGTTGATCTCTGAAGTCCTCACATCGATTTTTAACATTGGTAATTTTGTATTATATTTTAAGATAACAAACAGCAGAACATAAGCACTGTTCCCTTGTATTGTTCTTGTAACATATGATTTGATTTTCATGTTTATTATATATTGGAGGTTGTCTGTTATGCAACGGGCAAATTGTAAAACGTTTCCTTGTGTATGAGATGTATACAGAAGTTTGTCTATCGGTGTGGAGTTCTTGTTCATAAGAGATTGTCTTATGGTAATACACTTTTACATTAATTTTACCATGTGAATACTTGAATTACTAAAAGCAGCTTATCAGTTATATTGCCCAATAAACCTGGATGTCATTTGTTTAGTTTTCATGCAGCTGGTATGATAGTGATCTGTGGTGACCAAATGTTTGTTCCATGTGTCTTTGTCAGGAAAAGGATTTCAGTATTTTCAAACCTTACCAGTTTTACTTAATGAATTATATGATCTATATTTTTCCCTATATTTTGACGGAAAATTAGACTAATAATATTTTTCTGTAACTGAAGTGTTCTTTATTATGACCTTTTTGAAAGCTTTTCTTTCGAATTTGCATATTTTTTCATATTTATATCAATTTTAATAAAGCATTCTTTTCATTATATAGCGATATACTTGCCATATTAATATTAACATTTCCCTTTGACAGTTAACAAAATTTGTTTACAATTTTTAAAATCTGATGTCTTAAATTATATTGACAAAAACGAAAATAAACGAGGCTCTAGGTTCCAATGTTCCGGTACTATTTGTTAAAATAATAATCACCTAGCAACCATTATATTGAAAACAACAAAAAACATGCGAGGCTCTAGGTTCCGATGAGCCGATATGATTTGTTAAAATAATAATTACATAGCAACAATCCACAAATTGAATCATAAGATTAACCGTTTTCAAATGGGGTCCTAAATTTTAAAATTATGCCGATTTCAAAGAAGACTCTTTATATCTACCAACCATACAAAATGAAAGAACATAGAATCACAAGATAAATTGCACATAATTGGAATCTTTAGATTTAAGAATGCCATTTGTGAGATACTGAAAACGTATTTAATGATCAGATTTTGATGAGTTTTCTTAAATATGTCCAATAACAAATGCAACCAATCTGATCACGTTTGATGATAAAAGTGGGTCAAAGCCAGGGGCCGTCTTGAACTTACAGTGATGTGCGAGTTTTTACTCCGTGTTGAAGGCCTCACTGTGAATTTGAGATGAAGAACAGCAATCAAAGCGCTGTTCCTTTGCTTGGAATTTACTTGAACATACGAGATTTTTGTGTCATGAATATTTACACAATATCCCACCTTTTTAGATTTATATATGTTTAAAAAATTTGGTTAATTTGGTAAGCTATATGTACATTTCAAGTTGTAACCTTTAATAAGTAGAATCCGAAACCATAACATAGGAAAGTGAAGATTCAAACATTGTAAAAAGTGACGTTCCTTTATAAATACAAACCGAAATAGACAGCCAAAACAAGTGGGAAGGAGATCTACAATGTGCAATACAAGAAATGAAGTTATTCCATAAGTTTAGGAGAAAATTAAAAAAAAATACATTGTACTACAAATTGTTGAAGAGTTTCATATCAGAAATGTCCGACAGCTAGACTGATCTTTGGATTGGTTGATTGAGTGTTGCTTTACGTCCAGCGGACAATATTCAAGCCGTATATATTCCGGATTAGAACAAGTTAACAAACAATAAACTAATTTGTAATCTGTGAGCTTGGTACCGGTTAGACACGGACATTTACAGTGCCACTGGCAGGTTTTGATAGGGACGTAAAGCCTAGTATTATTACTGGCCGCCAAGTGACCACTCAAAATGATCTGTTTTAGCAGTTTTTAACGTGCTTCGAGGGTGTCATTTTCTAAACACGGTAGGCCTTTAACGTCTCTCTCTGGGCGAGTTTGGAATTTATGTACCCCCGAACAAGAAAGGCCTCTTTTATAGGACAAGTGCCTCCATCCCCGGCACAATCATTGCAAAGGGGAAATCTAGTATTTATATCTTACCCTCGAACCAATGGACGACATTATAGCAGGAGATCTACCTGGAAGCGAGGAAACCGAAGACTTATTCTATACCCCGCGTTCTCGAGGATGACTGAACCTCAAATTCTTCGGTCCCCCAGAAACGGCATCGACGTTCAAGGCCGACAGACTCTGGTCTGAAGGTTTAGATTCAATTTCAAAGATATTCGCATACTATCGTCATAGGTCATTTTGAGAAAACCTCCGAAAAAAGTACCATTGTCTTACTTTATTGTATTTTGAATTTCACTACATTACACGTACATAGTCTACCAGACACTCAAAGATTAAAAATCATTGGTATTTACGATCATTCACTATGCAACCATGATTACTTTATCTAATTTGTATAATAAAGACAGCAGAAATGTCAAGATAACTCAGACGGAGAAAATAAAATAGAAAATTAAGTGGACGATTTACGACCCAATAGAGCAATGGATACCCTATATAGTGTCACTATTACCACATATCGCTTACAACAATCACATTATGACGGATTGAAGAAACTGTTATTGATTAATGATCTACTTTAAGACTGGTCAAAACTCAAGACCCATGAAATACGCGAATTTGCCTTTTTGACACGAGATTGTACTGAAACTTAGCTTCTTGCTTGAAATATTGATATTGAAGACCACTATTCAAAGAAAGCTCTGTAAACTTAGTACCCAAAAATATTCTGAACGCCCGTTTGTTGGTAAATAAGATTTGTTGTTGCAATATTTCTTATTTCATTATTATAGATATTTCTTCAAATGGATATCTCGGTCAAAGTGATCAGAATTTCGTAGGATTCATTGACATGTTACATTTTAATAATGAAGAGTTAAAGAAAACTGAAAGACAAAAAATAGATAAGAATTTGGAACAGAACACAAACAGAGCTCACAAAAACATTGGACAGAAAACGTAACATTTTTCAAAACAAGCCCCATAAAATAGAGGAGCGATTGGATAAACAGTTCCTGCTCACAATGTAACCCGTCGTGTTTTCGTATTCCAAGCCAGAGGTTAAGTTACAATTGGTGGTCAAATGGTCGCCAACGAGATAAAAATTAATCTTATTTATATAGCAAAAACATTAAGCAATCAAATAAGACAAAGACGGAAGATTAGAACTTAGTTATTTTCTTAAATAAGTAAAATTAGCAAGAACTATATTTTAAAAAAATTTTTCATGTTCAGTTTGTTTTTCGTTTCTTGTTATAAACCATGCACGGTGAAATGAAAGTACGACGAAGAAAGCTATATTTTCTTTAAACAACTAGGTTCTGGGTAGAGCAGTTTTTTTCGCTGTCAGAAATACAGTAAGATAATTAACACAAATATTCCATGTGTATTCAGTGATATTTATTTGTTTGGTTTGTTTATATTGGCGGAATAGCAATAATTCTGTTTCTATTAGTTTGCCCATTATTTCAGGCATTAATGTAATTTGAGCTGTTTGAAACTTATACTTCTAAGATGGGAATCTTTTACACAGTCACTCTACATCTCCTAGTATTTGGCAATGAGAATGTATAAAGCGAGACATTATTCTTGAAACATTTTTGTGTCTCGGTTAGATTCAAAACTGATTGACATTGAAACAAAGTGACAAAGTCAGTGGATGATGAGATTAAGAAAACAATTAACTCAATTTCATCACAAGTATGCAGTGTACAAGAAGAGGCCAAGGGCCTATCTAAAAAGTGTGTGGAACTTGAACAGACCCAACAAGGCATGAGCAACCTATTTGATGATATTAAACGACAGTGTGATGAAAATGACCGTGCAATAACAGTACTCGACAACGATAACACAAGTCTTTTAAACATATTCGTCTTTCAGAACTCAGACAGGAAAGAGAAAAGATGAAGGAAACAATTACTGACATGAGATGCCGGTCAATGAAAAATAACTTAATATTCATTGGCCTGGTGGAAAGTAAACAAGAGAACACCGAATCTAAGCTCAGAGAATTTCTTAGATATGAGCTTGGCAAAGATTACCACATCGAATTTGGCAATGTTCATCGTTTTGGCAAGCACCAGGAACAGCGCGGCAGTCATGGACATCCTAAACACCGGCCTAAAGTCGCTCGCTTCCTATACGACAACGACCTAGCATACGTTCTCGATAATGCTAAATATCTAAAAGGAAAACCTTTTGGAATCAACCAGCAATTTCCTACAGAAATTGAAAACCGACGAAAAACAAACTTTATCCAGTGATGAAAGAAGCTCGAAAGAGAGGCGACAATGTAAAATTGGTGCGTGACAATCTTTTTATTAACAATTCTGAATATATACCAACCGAATAACAAGGTGGTTATGGACTTCAGAATACAAAATTTCCAATGTTAAATAAATATGGAAAATTTAGGTATGGTATATGTACATATCAAGGAGTAACCCCTCGCCAGTAGCATTAGAACCGAAACATAGGAAGTCAAAGATTCAAATATAGCAAAAGAAGCACTCATCCAAACAAATCGAAGTGGGAAGACAAATCCGACGGAAGGGACTACTACTAAGTGCATTACTTTTCAAGGCCTTTCCGTATTTTTAGTGTTTTAGAATTTTAGCAAATGCAGCAAATTTATGTAAAACATTGTTCGATAAATTTCAGAAGTGTTGTCAACTCCACTCCTGCTGAGCCCTGACGTGATCGTCAACCCGTTAAACGCCCACATGTCGGATCAACACCTGACCGAACTATTTCTAGGGTCAAATTAGAGGTCAAATTTTCATTCAAATAAACAGAGTTGTAAAAAGTATTCACTTGTTCATAATCATGGTGACAATATACAAAATTCTGGTTGTTACTGCCAATGTAATAGTCAATGTTATGTAAATAATACGTTTAATTTTTTAACTCTTAATTTCTGTGGTATTAAAACAAAACTAAATCATCCAGAATTTTATTACTTGATTAACAGTTTTGATATATTATGTTTAGTGGAATTTTGACGCGATCAATATACCAGGTTTTATTTTAAAATCTAAAAATTGAAGGTGTTTTACTAATAAAAGGTCAGGAGGTATTTATGCTTGCCTTTAAGGCTGAATATGAAAAATTATCACACCTGTGGTAACGGGAAGTTCCTATATATACGAAAGAATTACTTGGGTTAGATCAAGATATTATGTTTGGTATAGTTTATATCCCACCAAAAATACCATTTACTCATCTGTTGACGCCTTCAGTGAGACTGAAAATAAATATATGTTTTTTTTTCAGAGAAATTATAAATATATTGTTCTAAAAGGGGATTTTAATGGAAGAACAGCAAATGAACCCGATTTTATACAAGCTGATGAAAACTCCAATGTCGTTGATTTATCTGAGATTTTTTATGTAAATAAAGTTAATTGATTACACGAACTGAATATTCCAGATCATAGATTTAGATCTTGTCAAAATATGGAAATAAATTACTAGAAACTGTGCAAGTGTAATGATTTATTCATTGTAAATGGTAGAATTGGAAATGACAAAGGTGTAGGCAAACTGACCTGTAAAACAGTAGTGTAGTAGACTATGTTATTTCATCTGCAGACTTTTAAAAAAAGTTTATTGTAAATTTAGAAGTTTTGGAATTTAGTAAATTGTATTTAGATTTGCATTCTCCGATATCTCTTCCTTAAAGTATAAATTCCAGTGCGAATTGCAAGACACCGATGAATATCCTGAAGTTAATAAGCACATGGAACGGGGAAACCGCGTAAAATGGGACAGCAAATTTCAAACAGATTTTGTAAATAATCTAAATATAGATAATATTCAAGATCTTGAATCTCAGTTGGACAATGTTGACGGGGTAAACAT
>JAULBM010060112.1:0-10314 GCA_032357055.1 Geukensia granosissima
CTTACGAACCCGTAACATTAAATATAAGAAAAATATATTTTGTAAAATATAGTTTATTGCTATCATGTTGTCATTTTCATCAGTATAACATTTGTGGTAACAGTTTAAAGATGCCTACAAATTCTTTGCGAGGGAACTTTTTTTATTTTCTGACTTGCAGATTACTACAACACGTATTTATAAAGCAATAGTTCCCGTCGTAATAGATAAAATTAAAATAAATATAGAATTTACCTCAATGAGATTTCGAATATAAAATGTTACTCTTCATTTCATTTTTTTATATACAAAAATATATCCATGAATATTTACGAACAATTAATAAATAGTATCGACAGTAATGTATGAAACTTGTTTTATCCCATAGAAGACTATTGTGGGACTTATAATTTTAACAAGTAAACAGGAAATTCCTGTTTTAACATCAACTGTCCTTAAGTAAGACCTTTGCTTACTGTCAATTTGTTTTTATGCATTTGCATGTGTAGAAGGAATAAATAATACGATACAAATTTAAAATAACTCAACGCACCCTTTCACGTATATTGAAAGATGTGTGATACACTATCAAAGAATTTAATTTTAGCCTTTATTGAAGATGACTGTGACTTACATTAAACAACCATAGGTTGCACTGGGTCAATCAATGTACAACTCTACAAGTAATACCAAAAATAACAAAAAACAGGAATGGTTTTGCTTCAGCGGTGGACTAACATGTAATATTTACAAAATGTCATATTATAAAACAAAATCAGGCTTACTCATTAAAATACCGTTGGATCAATCACCTTTTTGAAATAAGTATGCTTTTTTGTACGTTTTATTCGACAGGTTTCTAAAATATATATATGGTTATCAAAAAGTCTACTTATTGGTCCGAACTACAACTTTCCTAGCATTCCTATCATTCCTAAAAATACACCCAAATGTCTGAGCCAATTTTCAATCTTATCAAATTTGTTTGCCTTTATAATTCGTTATTTTGAATAATTTTTTTATGTTATTCTTACTTCTATTTTGACTGTAAAAAACAAGTATATTGTGATAAAAAAAATTCTACAATATTTCGAATATTTCATTAATCCCATGTATTTAAACAAATTTCAAATACGTTCTCTATGGAATATTTTCCCCCAAAATAATTGGTTTAATACACTTTTAAAATGGAATTGATGTTTTAGATGTTTTAAATGTTTGTTCATTATACACGTTGTATAGAACCAGACTTCATAAATGTTACCGACCACTTAAGGAAACATTTGAAAATTAATTACCAATTGCAACCATTTTGATTCTTTTTCAAATCAAATTACCACAAGCCCTACAAAGCTACACTACACATTAGCAACGAAAGTCAAATTTCATGCCTGAAATAAGAATGTAATCATTTTGGCGCTATTTTATTTAGCCCGAGTATAAAACAAAATTCTAAATAGCCCTTTGCATGTTATATGTAACAACTCCATAATACAATTTTAAGTCTCCTTTCAAAGTTCAACTCAGCAGCTCGAAATGTAATTTAGAAAATTTTTGAATTAAATATTCAAAATCTCATTGCACAACTTTACCCGATACAACCAATCAAACTAAAATTTTATTCACAAACATCATATTTAGAAGGAGTCTAATTTACACATATTCGACCCTTTTGGTCCTTATCTAGACATAGGCTGAAATAAAAATTAAAAAAAAACGCATTTTAAATCTGCATCAAACCTTAATTGTATAAGACACAAAATATGACAAATGAAGACATTAGGTCTCAAAATAGTGGCACAGGCGAATAGACAGGCGAATAGACTGACTGAGAGCTACTAAAGGACAGATAACGACAAGCTACACTTACTGTTAACCAAAATTGCATGGGTTAAGTTTATGGTTCTAAGGGAAGCAGGAATATTGCCACATAATTATGGGAAGCTTACAAAAGGAAATTTGAAGTCGTACCGTTTGTCTTAAATCGTAGAAACAAGTTTTCCCTCTTGGTCAATTTCGAGGAACTAATCTAGGTATGAAGCAGATTTTGTTGGATCTGTGGTCTCCTTAATTAGTTTGCTGGAATAGATTTGTTCGAGATATTCACTGAACGCAGAATTATTCAATGACAAAAACATCATCGATATAGCAAAAAGTAAAATTGAACGATCTGGCCAATTTCTTTTTGTTATTTCGCAGGAACCCCTGATTGAATTTTGCTTCATATGAACATAAAACTAATCGGCCAGTAGGGACGCACAATATTTGCCCATTGGAATGCCAACGGTTTGTTGAAATCCTAGCCCGTCAAATTCTACAAATATGTTGTCAATCAGAAAGTCCAGCATTATGAGTATATCATCTTTACTGTATTTATAAGCATACGCGATGTGTTCTCTAACAAAGTAAGACATCTTTTTACCTAAAACGAAATATTTATATCTTGGATTTCCATTTTGTTTAACAAAGCACTGATCAATCAACTTCTTAAGACCAACTTTAAGTTGTAAATGTGGGATCGTTGTATAAAGGGTAAATATCAAACGTTTGAATACTGGTACAAAATTTTAAAGAATCAGATTTGAGGAATTGAAGAAGATCTTTCGAATTCTTTAATACCCATTTGGTTAACACCGCTTGTGGAGTACGCTTTATCACAGTACCTTTGAAGGCCGTCCTTGGCTGTCGATAGTATGGTTGTGAATAATTCAGAAAGAGGCTCGATGGAGCACCTGGATGAACCCGCTACATATTTTTCTTTATATGGACACTTGTGAAATTTAGGTATCCAGAATAAAGAAGCAAGATCCAACTCGTGCAGTAGGTGTAAATGTCGGGTAAGCAGATATTTCGTTGATACCAAGCTCTTTTATCAAGCAATCAAGTTAGTGTTTTTTTTAAACAAATACAATGTTATCTGAGGTTTTTTTGCGCCTGGAACAACAACAAATTTTCATGGACGACAGACAATTTCCCCAAGATAGCAGGGTCCTTGAAAACCGAAGAAGGACCCTTGTAATTTTTAATCCGAATCTGAACTAGTCTTGTTCCATTCAGAAAGGGTCTCAACATCTACTTTTTTTCGTTTCGCCCAATGTCTAGCATAGTCATTCACTGAGTCCATCAACAGCTAAAATTTTTGTTTCCAATTAATTGCATTTGCCATTCAGTATTAAAGACCTGTTAAAAGCAACTGTCTTGACTAATTATTCGTAAGAAAAATGAGATCACCGGTAATGATGTGCCCAGAGGGGCTATAGCTGAAGGGGGAAGACGAGCAGGAGCAATCGGGAGGTTTGGATTTCAGGTCATCAACATTAAAGTGCTGTAAAACCTTCTTGTAGTTGAAAAATATGGATGCACCAGGCTTAGTGTAGCTGTAAGAGATTATTAGAGTTGATTTATAAGTAAAATAAGGTGGTATTTTTGATTGAACGGTTCAATGTTGGAGTATATTTCTTATGTAAATGGCATCCAGAGCCTTGTTTGCAAAGTCTTCTTTAAAGAAATGACCTTGGATATCATCATCTTTTGATGTACAAACTGGCCTGAATAATTTGTGTCGGGCAATATCCATAATAACAGCGTGAATTTTATACAGATTTGACTTTGTATCGGTAACAAAGGTATTAGAGGATTCTTCAAAAAGTCTATTCAGCCTGGAGAGTCTAGTACGAATGTGATGAAGTCCGAGTGGTTTTTGCAGAATGTGTTTGTTTATATTTTTTGTTTAACGCAAACTCTCTATTCAGATTCCAGACCCCTGATAGTCCCTGAAACGTAAAATGTTTCAAGTCCAGCAAACGATTCAAACGTTACACGCATATAATGTGCATGGTAAACTTCATGTCAAACAAGTCTCACAGGTGGGCTGGTGAACAGCCCCATGACTTCTGCAATGACATCAAACCAGGGTACTTAAAATCAATATTTACTATCGTTGTTAAATTGTGTTGAATTTCTCCGTGCTGTTTATTATGTTTATGTATTTTAAGTTGTACCGTCTCATTAGCAGCATTAGAACCAAAACATAGGAAATATACAATACACGCCGGGAAATATCAAATCTATTTGTACGAGCTTCAGAAACGACTAAATTGTCGCGAGGCTTTGCCGAACCTGTTCCCCTGATGGATACGTTTTAAGCGGAATATTGAAACTCATGGATCATATTTAAATTTGCAAGCCTTACATTTATGTTTCCATAGAACATAGTATGTGATAAAGTATATCGTATCAAAATTTTATATTAAATTGTAAAAGTCTTGAAAAGCTTGTGAAAGCTGTATCCTTGCTATCTTTCAGTAATAATCAGCTTCCGGTTGTTAAAACCAGACACTTTAGTGTGAACACGGGCAAAAAAACTAGGAGTGAAATGCAAAAAATATGAAGGGGCCAAAGGCATATCACCATCAAGAAACGGAACAGAAGTATCGTCATAATTTTAATTGCAATCACTGTTCAATATCTAAATCCAAATCTTCAAAAAAGACAACCGTCATTACTGGTATTTGATTTATTTAAAGTAGGTTATTTTGGATAATTTTTTTGCAAATTTTGAAAACTCTGGATTAACCTAAACTTAATCATCTTCGATATAATGTAAACGTGTTTTAAGGTTCTCAGGAAACAAGACAACACAATATGTATACATGAATAGTAATACAGGAAGAAGACGTCATATCAAAAAAGTTATCAGTAAACCACCTTGTACAGGGCAGGGTACCCTAGAGTGGCTTACAATATAACTTAACATGTCCCCTAAATCCTTCTGGAAGAGAGTTTTTGAATTCTTGCCAAAAACCGTGATTCATAACAGGATACCCTAGGGTGGCTTACAGTATAACTTTACATGTCCTCTAAATCCTTCTGGAAGAGAGTTGCATATCTGCCAATAGGCCGTTTTTCCCAAACCGTTATATGATTCACAAAACACGATTCACGATAAGGACAACATCATACACGATACATGAAACAGCACACGATACACAAGATACAGCTTACGTTTACAAGTTACATGCATGACAAGATGATGACGCTTTACTTGTTATTTTTCGGGTGATGCTTTTACATTTCATTAAGAAAATAAATCAAGAAAGTCTATAAACCTTTATTGCGTATTGTAGACCTCCTGCTGCCCAATTGTACATCCAATTTTGATTTATTTCTATAGGAGTTCTTCTTAGATCCAGGATGGATCTCTGCTTTTTTATGTTTGGTTTTAATGCTGTTGATAAGAGGTTATTCCTTTAAATATGTATACAGCTATAGAAAATTTATTATAGTTATGCCACTTGGTAAGCGGGTACTTTTCAATAAATCATTGCGACTCTTAAAATCTGTGCTTGTTTCATGTTGCTTCAACTTCAGCATCTCACATTAATATATAAAATTACCAGTGCTGAATTTTTTAATAACTCATGTAAAAAAGCTCATTATCTTAAATTTATAAGTTGTAAAAACATGTATTAATTCATCTTCTTCTTACCAATACACTCTCCATTTTCCTTTATAAGATAGCTTGCACAACAATACAGTTCGATGTAATAGATGTTTTTCCCTCCAACATGTGTGCTAAAATATATAAATAAAAGTGTTACATTCAGTACGTCTGTTTTTAAGTAATGTTGAATTTCGAATTTCCATTTTGACTCCTTTTTATCTGGCCTTTGTGGTTTTGAAAGTCCTGTTAAGTACAGACCTCTGGCTTTGAGGTCCATTGTTATCTTATTATTTCAAAGAATATTCGGACACACTTAATTGCTGCTTGTGCGTTTGTCTTTTTTTTCTTTGCCCCCTTTTATTTGTTCCTTTTATATTAATAAACTCTATAAAAAAACCAAACAAAAAAAACTACAGCGACATTTACATATCAAAAAAGCTCTAATCGCGTTGCTTGTTTTTATGAGAATACCTAAATTTTTCAATAATTAAATGAGGATAAAATATCATAATCTCGACTTATAAAACAAAATAAACTAAACAATAACCAATAACCTTTTAAATACGATCGTTTTGAAATTAAATCTTTTGTCAATGATGACACTGTGAATTGCGTTTTACTTTGCTTTTTTCGAAAATAAATAACTTCAAAATAAAACGTAGACTCTTGCCAATTACTGAATTTTTTTTTAACTGCCAACATGTGATGTTCAGCTGTTTATTATAAACCATCCAACAATAAAAAGGTCTCTTTATTTTAAATGTCGATTGACTAAATTTTGGTTGTAAAAATTGCTACCTTAGGTTCTGCGCACGGATAATTTGGTATAAAATAAACATTTCTAAAGATAATGACAATATTTATTAGAGGCTCCGGAGGCTGAGCCTGTATCGCTCACCTGCCCGTTGGCAAAGAACTTTCAGAGGAGAAGATTTTTTAATGAATCAGCTAATCAGAAACAAGATTTGTCTGGCGGCCTTGTTTTTTTCGTGTTTGGATGAAATGGGGAAACTTTGTAAAGGACATTCCATGGATGCTCTACATCAATATTAATCAATTACAACAAAATACAGTTTCAGCCAATCAGAAACAAAAATTATCTGTGGCGGCCATGTTTAGTTTCAGATCAAGACAAAACTAGGATTCAGACAACATGAGGAAACTTCATAAAGCACATTCCAAAGATGATCCAAATAAAATATTCATCCATTTAGCAGTTTAAGAGAAAATTTTCAAATGTATCAGCCAATCAGAAACAAGAATCGTCCATGTTTTTGTCCTATCAGGACAAAATTAAGAAACTTTATAAAGGACCCTCCATGGATGCTCCATACAAAATATTATTCCATTTGGCCAAGCGGATTCAGAGGAGATTTTTAATGCATCAGCAAATCAGAAACAAGGATTGTCCATGGTTTCCATGTTTTTTGTCCAATCAGGATGAAATGAGGAAACTTTATAAAGGACCTTCTATTGATACTCCATACAAAATATTAACCAATTGCCAAGCTGTTTCAGAAGAGAAGATTTTTAATGTATCAATCAATCAGAAACAAGAATCATCCATGGCAGCCATGTTTTTGTCTGATTGGGATGAAATGAGGAAAATTTATAAAGGACTTCCATCATGTCCATAGATGCTCCATACTAAATATTATTCTTTTTGACCAAGCAGTTTTAGTGGAGAAGATTTTTAATGTATCAGTCAATCAGAAACAAGAATCGTCCATGGCGGCCATGTTTGTTGACGGATCCAAACGAAATGAGCAATCTTTATAAAATCCCTACCATAGATGCTCCATACAAAATATTAATCCATTTGGCCAAGCGGCTTCAGAGGAGAAGATTTTGGATGTATCAGCCAATCAGAAACAAGAATCGTCCATGGCGGCCATGTTTAGTTTCTGATCAAGACAAAATTAGGAAACTTTATAAAGGTACCTCCACTGATGCTCCAGTTCAAAAATTAATCCATCTGGCCAAGCAATTTTAGAGAAGAAGACTTTTAAATGTTTCACCCAATCAGAAACACGAATCATCCATGGCGATAAGTTTTTTGTCTGCTCCAGACAACATGAGGAAACTTCATAAAGCACATTCCATAGATGTTCCAAATAAAATATTCATCCATTTAGTGGTTTTAGAGAAGATTTTCAAATGTATAAGCCAATCAGAAACAGGAATCGTCCATATTTTTTGTTCTATCAGGACAAAATTAGGAAACTTTATAAAGGACCTTCCATAGATGCTTCACACCAAATATTTTTCCATTTGGCCAAGCGGATTTTTTTATTGTATCAGCCAATCAGAAAGAAGAATTGAGCATGGTGGCCATGTTTTTTGTCCAATCGGGATGAATGAGGAAACTTTATAAAGGACCTTCTATAGATGCTACATACAAAATATTAATCCATTTGGCCAAGCTGTTTCAGAGGAGAAGAATTTAATGTATCAGCCGATCAGAAACAAGAATCGTCCATGGCTACCATGTTTTTTGTCCGATCGAGATGAAATGAGGAAACTTTATAAAGGACCTTCCATAGATGCTCCATACAAAATATTTATCTATTTGGCTGAGCAGTTTCAGAGGAGAAGATTTTTAATGTATCAGCCAATCAGAAACAAGAATCGTCCATGGCGGCCATATTTGTTGATGGATCGGGACAAAATGAGGAAATTTTATAAAGGACCTTATAAAGATGCTTCCTACAAAGTTTAGTTTAATTTGGTCCAGTGGTTTCAGAGATGAAGATTAAAATGTGAAAATTTAACGGACGACGGACGGATGACGGATGCCAAGTGATGACAAAAGCATACATGGCCTTTGGCCAGGTGAGCTCAAAAGGGAGTACAATCATTACTGATATTAGATTTATTCTAAGTAACTTATGAAGGATAAATTTCTTTTGCAAATTTTGGAAAATTGGAATTGTTTAAAGCTATTAAAAGTACCAGTATTATTAAACTTGTCTACTAAATTCTGTTTTGAAGGGTGGTTCTGAATTTTTGTCATAAACTGTGATTCATTTGTCTACTAAATTCTGTTTTGAAGGGTGGTTCTGAATTTTTGTCATAAACTGTGATTCATAACAATATTAAAATAAATCTGCAATGCAAAGAGTGCGGTTTGTGCCTATAGGTATGCCAAATTTCTGTTGATAGACCATGTTGCCAAATCATATATGTATAAATATTATCAAGAAGAAATTCGACCACATTTATAAAAATTTGACATTGGAAAATTAAAAGAAAATCGTGTCTTTTTCACAATTTTATATCAAACAATCTGTGGTAAGTTTTTTACAGATAAAATAAACAATATCAAACAATAAGATACATAAAGAATTCACTAACATACAATGTCCAGGAGCTGTCCAAACATTTCATCATTGAACTGCTGCAATTTGTGCTAAATCATCCTTCTGTACATATAGTGGTTTACAATATTAGAAACCTACTCAAAATTGGAGATATTGTGATGTTGAACAATTAACATTATTTACACCCAGAATGACTATTAGATATATTTGTTCAGGCCTACAAACAACATTATAAAACTATTTACTGATAACATCAACAAAATATTGAACTTTTAAAATGTGTTGTATAAATAAAGATCTTTATTCATATTCCGTTATTCATTTTAGGTGTGAAGCAATAACACTAGGCACATTTTCACACACAGAATACTAAATGTGCTATGATTCTCTCCATATAAAGTTAAAAACAATTACAAAATATGTTGTCTATCTTCCTTTTCAGTTTTTTAAACAATTAATAGGACAGCGATATGTAAAAAATGACCTGCAAACATCATTTTTTTAAATAACTGCAAATATAATAAATATCCAGTATTGTCCCCTTTCATTGACAAGTTAAACCTCCCCATAAAAAATGAATTGGTCAATGTAATAAATAAAGATGGAAGGTGGAGATTCGCTGCCCTATTTCTCTGATTGTCATTGGTAATTCTGTTGGCCTCCGAAGACTGGTACTCCTTGTGAAGGGGGTTCCTCATGCATGACATTAGCTGAAATTAAAATACAGAAATGTTCAATCGTTTTACAAACAGTTATTAGTAAACTGTAAACATACCACTGCCAATTTGTAAATAAATTTATGTACTTATTCTGTAGACTGTAAATTTCAATGTGAGATTTATTAAAATGTTCCCAAAACATTGTAATAACATACAAGTTGCAAAATCTTCAGTCAGAGTTTGGGATTCTCATACTGTCACAATTTCCTTTGAAAAAAATTTCCAAACCTGTAGTCCATTGGATGCCATTGTTTAATTAGTCACTATTTGTTATTTGTTCACGGTTTTTGCAATAGATTAGGTCGATTGTCATGTATTATGTATAGTTTTACATTTTGTATTTCGAAGACTTTTACAGCTTCCATTATGGTATGGACTTGGGTTCATTGTTGAAGGCCATTGTGGAACCTGTAGAAGTTGAGATTAGACTCTCATTTGGTGGATGGCTGTATCATGAACAATCATGCCACATCTCCTATTTTTTGGTTAATTTTGTTAAGAATTTTTGTCAGTCTAACATAAAGGTTGTGGTCAAGTCATTGTCTATAAAGTCAGATTTCAGGATGCTTGAAAGGATTTTACCCACTACAGATACATTTTGGCCATTATTTTAGTTAGCACTGACAGATTTTTCTACATGTATAATTCAAATGTTATTTCAGACTGGCCCTGTACTTTGAATAAATGAAAGATTATCAAGTTTGTGATGGTGCAATGTTTTAAATTTAAATTTAAATTTTGCTATTTTTCCCAAAGAATGCACTTCAGCAAACTACAGGCTCCAAGGAGCCTGTAATCGCTCACCTGGCTCAAAGTTGTTTTGGCAAAGTCTGGCCATGGTGGCAAATTCCCA
>JAULBM010060123.1:0-10312 GCA_032357055.1 Geukensia granosissima
ATAGAACAAACCTTAGGAACCAACTTCATCAGATCTAACTCCTGAAGTCGACAATTACAATTACAATGAACTTGATCAAATATCAAGATATTTTAATTCACTCAGACGTGGCTGAGTTAAAGATGATTGTGAGTACTCAACCCCCTTAACCTGGGACGTACAGTGATGTGACAAAATGACATAGAACAAACCTTAGGAACCAACTTCATCAGATCTAACTCCTGAAGTCGACAATTACAATTACAATGAACTTGATCGGAGATCAAGATTTTTTAATTCACTCAGACGTGGCTGAGTTAAAGATGATTGTGAGTACTCAACCCTCCACCCCCCTAACCTGGGACATACAGTGATGTGACAAAACGACATAGAACAAATCTTTGGAACTAACTTCATCAGATCTTACTCTTGAATATAAAAATAGGAGATGTGGCATGATTGTCCATGATACAGCAACCCACCAAGTGACAGTAGAATTTTAACTTCTGCAGGTCCCATTATGGCCTTCAACAAGTCAACAATTACAATTATGAAGTCAACAATTACAATTACAATGAACTTGATCGGATATCAAGATTTTTTAATTTACTTAGACAGTTGAGACTGGCAATCCTTGAGACTGACAGCAAACCAAATTTTTAATTAATTTTATAATTTCTTATATGTTTATCTAAAGTCAAAATTTTGGTCTGATTACGTACTTAAACATCAAATTCACCAACATAATATGGTAAGATTATCAATGATTGATTGACGGTTATTAAAAAATTCCAAAAAATTCCAGTGTTTCTGCAAAGCTTCGTCATTTATAAAACTCGAAATTAATTTAAGAATTTTTCTTCTATATTTTAAAAAATTATTATTATTATGTTGCGAGTAATAGTAATTTTTCTATATTTAACGCTGTTTCAGTTTTATTTTTCCTTTTTGTTTATCTGCTTTTTAAAACAAAGAATTTTAATAGTTTTGAAAGACTGCTGATTTGCAAGATTTCATTGTTTACTTTAGTTTACAAATACGGTCAAAAGTCAAGACATTAAATCTATGTGATGACCGGTTATGTAACGAGAATCGCGTGATGTAGAACGTGATCAGAAGGTTGGCATACTGTAAACATGGTTGATTCTACCAAGGTAAGACGCTGACTGATTTGTTTATTTTGCGTCGTCAACATTTAAAAGACCTAACCAGCCATCATTTCGGCATTACAGTGTCACATGAATCACCAAACTTCAAAACCTGTATTGACAATTAGTTTTGTGATAAACTAAACAAATTTATACACATATACACATTTAATATTCAGGTAAAAACTATGGCTTAAAAAAACCCACAGATTATTTGTTTTCCATTTGTTAGTTTTTTCTGAGCCTGGAAAAGATTTTGAAGTTTTTTAAAATAAAATTTTTGTTGATGAACTGTTGCATCATACAGCCAATAGTAGCTATAACATGTGTTAATATGGCGAATCCCGAGGATCCCGATAAGGTCATCTGACTAAAAAGCAGATAATCATGTTACACACTAAATAAAAAAGCGTATTCGTTATTAAGACGAATCTTGAGGATCCCGAACAGGTTGCATTCACAGAAAATAAAATGGAGTGTCCGATAATGGTACGTAGCGACATACTATTCAAAAGAAGAATTGAATTAAAATACAGGAGATTTTTTACATTTTGATTTTATTTCGCATTTACGAAATATAATATGACAATATGAATAGCCTGGAAAAGATTTTGAAGTTTTTAAAATAAAATTTTTGTTGATGAACTGTTGCATCATACAGCCAATAGTAGCTATAACATGTGTTAATAAGGCGAAACCCGAGGATCCCGAGAAGGTCATCTGACTGAAAAGCAGATAATCATGTTACATAGTAAATTAAAAGTGTATTGGTTATTAAGATCAATCTTAAGGACCCCGAACAGGTTGCCTTCACAGAAAATGAAATGGAGTGTCCGATAATGGGACATAGCGACAAACCATTTTAAAGACGATTTAAAATACAGATCTTATTCTTAGCATTTTGATTTTATTTCGCATTTAAGAAATAAAATATGACAATTTGAATAGCCTTACTGTCTACGCCCGCGCTGCGTCCATATTTCTATTCATTTATGACCATATTGGGTTCTAATGCTACTGATGAGAGGTTTCTCCTTGAAATGTACATAAAGCAAACCAAATTGCCATATAAATTTTATTCAGCGTGGTTAATTTTGTAATACAATCATACGGAGATTAAAAAATATGAGAACTATACAATTTTTGCCTTTGAATCCTTAGAACTGTTATCTTTAAAAAGTACTAAACTCAGCCATTCGCTAAAAGAATAAGATGATCATTTGCTATCGTAAGGAGTCTTTATAATTGTAAATATGGCAATTCTAACTTAGGAAAATTCTTGAAAGTCTCTCAGATCTGTTACCTTTTGTTAAAGTACCGCGCAACCATACACATTAGGTTGATTGATTGAATTAATGTTGCTTAACGTCCAGTGGCAAATATTTCAAACATATTCAGGACGAGAGCATCTTAATGAATGATGATGATGAACCCTGCTTTGTCCTAGACCGACACGCTTTGCTGGATTTTTAACGTGCTAGCCCACGAAAGCAACAGTCCGCAGGAAGACATGCCACTTTACCCAGACACATTATTCTGACTCTGGGCCGACCAGTCTATGCTCTTACTCCTAAATGCTGCGTGCTTAGCGGAGAAGCAGCATATACCAATTTTAATGTCTTTGGTTTGACCCGGCCGGGGATTGAACCCACGACCTTCCGCACTCGAGTCGAGCACGATAACCATTACACCACCGAGGCGGTTAATTCACTATCAAATATGGTGTCACAACTGATTTGTAATAGACAAAGCATTTCTCAAGATCATATCTCTCTGTTTTCAAAAATGAGGTCCTTATACAATTAAGATAAAAACAGACATTTTTCTTACAATGTGTTTGGGTATCAGAAAGATCTCTGGAATCAGAAAACAATCTTCCAAAACTAAGATTTTATTACAAATTTCAAATAGTTTAAACCTCGTTCAGACTTCCATATTTTTATTGTCATCAAATTGATAATTTAAATTGTACATATGTGCTGGTAGATTTTCAGAGGTGCATGTATGTATGCTTACAAAGTGCTTTACAATATTCAAACTTTTGTAACACTTAAGGATGTTTTTCTTCTCATTTTTAAAACAATTAAACTTTTCCAACAAATTATGATAATTTTATTATGTGCTTATACTGATACAAATTCTCCCTCTGCTACTGGATGTTTATGGAATTTTCCTCTCAAGATTATATAAATTGATTGACTGATTGTTGGTTGCTTAACGTCCAGTGGCAAATATTTAATGCATATTGAGGACGAGAACAAGTTCGACAATTATCAATATCGAAAAAGGGGCTGGGATGGGACACAACAGGGCAACGGTTTTCGACCGCCACTGGAAAAAGGGAGTGATGGGTAGGGACATAAAATTTAGCCTTTTGAAGCAGCATAAACCTACTCTTTTTCAAAAACTACAAAAGGGGTCTTTTACGTGCAAGTAGAATGGCACTCTCCAAACACATCACCCACTATGGTCCACGGCCAGGCTTTCTGTATTATAACCTGGCAACCCCCCAAAGACAGGGCCTCCCTTATCCGCCACCTGGGATTTCCCGCTGGGTCAGCTGTGTAGGTCAAGCCCTGGAAACCGCTCCTTTGCCCAGGAGTACAATTTCATTTTCAAAGCTAAAAGCTTGAGCCTTGGTGACAGCTTTAAAATTTGAAAAGTCAACTTTTATATACGACCTGTCTATCAAAATTCTTAAATTAAAAAGTTTCAAATAATCACTCAAAAGGCTGTTCAAGCTTTGTTTATTGAAAATTGGTGGGCAAAATGTTCCAATCCATTGAAATGGTAAAACCAGAAGGGTTCACAAACAGTATGCCTATGGCAGAAACATGAAAAGAAAACATTAATAAGTTGTAAGAGTAACTGTTGAAATATTCGAAAATGTTCAATGATTGCTGTAGAATTGAAAAGGAGGTTCGAAAGATTTTAAGTTCAAGTTCAGGAAACCAAAGTTTAACCCCATATTGTTGTCATTTATACCTTATTTCTCTTGGCCAGATCTTCTTTAGAAAGTCCTTCAGCATCTTTGGTCCCTGCTCTTACCACTATAAAGTACCAGAAATAACATTAGGCCAAATCATATGTCAGTGAGCTCCAAGAACTAGGTGTCAAATAAAAAATAACTGAAGTACTGGTTAACAGGAAAAGATGTGTGTCAGACCATACTTATTTTAGTAAAACACATTGAGATTTTTTCTTTACAAATTGATCATAAATTTACTTATGTACCTTCATCAGGTCACAAGGGGCTGAAACATTTGAATTCTTTATCTTTAACTTAATTCAAAATAAACTTCAAATTTCTAGACCAAAAATAATGATTTAATGAGGAAATGAACCAAAATGAATACAATATATAATAAAAAAGACATGGGCTAAATGTCAGAGATACTGCACTCTAACCACAAGAAAAACATAAGGAATCTACAAATCTATAGGACTCCACAAGGCCTTAAACAAGGGTGGAATGCCACTCCTTTTAAAAAGCTCTGAATCACCCCCCCCCCCCCAAAATGTATATGTAAAATGCCCATTTCTTAGTTTGTTACTTCATACACTTAATTTTTAAAATTATGCAGGTATACCAGCCAACTTAAACTTACAAACTTGAAAAAAAGTTAGAATGAAAATATAATGAGTTTTGTAAAAAAAAATTTGGTTGGTTTGTTTGTTTGATTGGGTTTTAACATTACTGTCAACATTATTTCAGTTGTAACGGCACAGTCAGTTCATCAGGTTGAGGAAGCTGGAGTACCCCGAAACAGCCATGACCTTGGGCAGGTAACTGACAAACTTTATCCTGTGCAATTCAAGTTTAATGAAACCTGTTTTTGTATGGTACAAAGTCAGACTCGAAATAATGCTGTATAGGTGATAAGCTACAGTGATCTGTACAGATAAGTTTAAATCAACTACCTAGACCACTAGGTCACCCAGGCCCCCAAAAATTTGGTTGGTAGATTTTGTATTACTGCTTTTTATTACTGCTAACTCCATGTACTTACAGCCTTCTCTGACCAGATGAACATTTCTTTTGTCTTCCTTTGTTTTTTCTTCTTTCTTAGCAAGTTCTGTTGCCTTCTGTCTACTAACTGCCTTCGCAATTAGAAGTTTACGTCCATCTACAACAATGCCTCCTCCCTGTAAAATATTAAATCTAAATTTAAATTTCATTAATTTTGAAATTTTGAAGATCATGCCTTTACGTCAAATTAAAAAAATATTTATGTTTTGCGCCCCATCACGTTCTTTTTTTTGCCATTGCATTGATCATTATTATTTCCAAAAAAAATCCCATCTGCACAGAAAACAGTCCAAATATTCACTGTGGTCAATGGGACAAAATAAGAAGCCATTTGTGAAAACAAAAGAAAACTTCATAAATATTGTTAAATTAAGATTCTTCGAGCTGAAGTCATGGAAGAGTGATATCTTGATGAATGGTCATCTTTCACAAAACCATTAACGGAAAAAAAATTAAATGTGTATGTATTGCCACTGAAGGAAAATTTTTTTAAAATGTCCTGAGAACCTTGGAAATTTTTTTGATTGACTATTGTTGTGAGAAATTTATAAATATGATAAACTAATGACTATTTCCATTCTGATAAAATTTTCACAAACGAAAATCTGAATTAAAAAAGCCTAGGACAAACTCAAAACAGCTGACATAAAAAATTTACAAAAATTCTCTCACTTGAGAATAATTTTCATTTCTATTGCCCCAAAGCCAGAAATTTGCCAATTCTAGCCCTTATCACCTGCTGCAGTAATTTTGATTCCAAATTTATCCTATTGTTGAAATAAAGACTGCACCTGATCATCAGATTTCTGTAAACAGGAATCTGCCGACTCTGTTGTTCTATATTGCACAAATCCTGAACCTGAAATTAACAAATAATAAATTGTTAAATTTTCAACAAATGGTGAACCCGAAATTAGCAAAGATAAAATGTTAAAATTTTCACAAATGGTGAACCTGAAATTAGCAAAGATAAAATGTTAAAATTTTCACAAATCCTGAGCCTGAAATAAACAAATAATAAAATTTCTTATTTAATGCTTATTCTGTTGAACAACCTGAGATCATCCCTTTTTTTTTTTTTTTATTTTACTGGGATCACCGTTGCACATAAATATATGTTCATTTCTTTTTTTGAGTGTCTACAGTCTGTGTCTTGTTCAGTCTAGTTCTTTTTCTATTTACTTTCCCCCTTTAGTCTGACCCTTCAGTTTTCTCTCATTTCCTATATAACAAGACTTCAATAAAAAAAATAAGAGAAAAAGACCATCTATCTATGTTTTGAATATCAGCACTTCACACAAAATTCTTTTGATCAAGCCAGAGGGATTTAAATTCTATTTTTTTTTTAAATTAACAACAAATATCATTATTAACAGGGTTAGGTTAAATAATTTGTTTAAAAGATAAAATTGAAAACACCAAAAAAATTCTAATGGGAAGTACAAGCAAATATTTCCTTAACTTGTGATTTGAAAAAAATTTCAAACTGGTTGGAAGAATCTAATATACTGTAATAATATTAGTATAAGAGACACAAATTTTCGTGCCTACACAGAATTTCAAATAAGTCACTGGCTGTAAATTTTCGTGTATAATGCCTTTTTTGTAGTGATCCAAAGTCAAAAAAAAAAATTCACATTTCACAGGTAGGAATATGTCCTTACGATAAAATATTGTGAGCCAAAATAGCGAAAATTACAAAACAGCAAATACTACTACTACTGCAGTACATCAGATTCTTAATATTACCTTTAGAATGTTCAGTTTTTGGGTCCATGACAATCCTACAATAATTTATCTTCCCAAACTCCGACAGAACTTCAGATAATGTTTCCTCAGGTGTGTCATAGGACAAGTTTCTGTAAGCAATGAAAAACATATCTCAGTAGAATTTTAACAGCATAGAATTTTTAAAATGGCTTTGGAGTTCTTTAATCCCTTCACAACCAAATAACGTCTCATATCCACATGATTTTCTGCAAGTTGTAATCTCTAAGAATGGCAAGTCTGGGTGTTCCTTATCTGACACCAAACTTTACGTGTACAGAAAACTGTCACATATATATTATCAGGTTTTTCTCCTTGAAGGTATCCTATTAAGCAGAACAGTATGGCCATAGCCCCTGATGATTTTTGTTCCATATTTGCTAAAACCCAGATGTTAAACTTTGGTTTAATTAAGCAAATGTTTGTTAATTTGTGGTTTGCTCAAATTTTCCTGTTATCAGTATAAAAATAGGTGCTAAGGCATGATTGTCAATGAGAAAGCCATCCACCAAATGACAGTCAAATTTAAACTTCTACAAGTCACATTACAGCCTTCAATAATGAACTGGAATTCATATCATATTGGAAGCTTTACAAGTGTCATCCAGACGCTTTATTAATACATGCCTCTGGGTGATCATCACTAACTTACAAGAACTTTCTATCATATTTCCAAATGAGCATTTAACCGCTATTCTATTGCAACTCTAATGCAACATTAATTTTGATTGGATGTAAATGTAAAAATTAAATTCTTTTGTAGTACAGTCGAACTTCGGTAGCTCGAACTCGAAGGGACCGACGAGATTAGTTCGAGCCATCGGTTGTTCGAGTTACCGAAGTTCCGGAAATGACACGTTGTCGAACCGGCATTGATTATTTGTTGTATGGAACGGTGCTTGTCCCTCCCATTGAGCTAAATATTAGCTAACTATTAGCAGCAGTTTGAATGTTGTTTTCAAATGAAATCTGATGTGGTGAATAATGAAACTTTTTGGGTTTTGATGAAATTTCAAAATAAAACATCCTGAAAAATGAAAAAAAAAACAAAAAAAACACACAAATTATAAAAATATGTAGTTTTAAATAAAGAAAAATTGCATCAATTGCTTAAGATCATTTGTTTTTAATACACCACTTCTAGACAAGTCAAAATTCAGATACTCATAAATTATGAGATGTAATAATATTTGAAATTTTAACAGAAATATATGTAGTTATCAACCTTAAGGGACAAATTATTACCTAAAAAGTTATGAAACTGCAATTATTGACATAAATGCTGCAAATTTTTTTGTAGAAAAAGGCTGACTGTTTCTCAATGTATAGAGCATAAATGGTTAGCTCAATCAGAAAGAAATAGTTCCAAGAAGTTACGACAGAGTTTACGCAATCTGAAACAGTTCATGGCACGTCGTAAATGGCAGGTTTGTATACAAACACTAGATGGCATTTTCTCTAAGGACAGTTTCATTAAAAACAATGGGGTAGGTAGGTAGGGCATCTAATTTTTCCCCATCTTTTAGCAGGTTTTCAACTAATCATGATCCATAGTTCTGAATTCTCATTCTTAACCATTTTAATAGAATGCATTATAATGCTTGTTGTTGGCCATGAATTATTTGTTTGGGATTAATTTTTATGTGATATTGGATAAATATTATAAAGAAGATATATTGAATAAAGGATATACCATTCAAAAGGATCTGGGTGGTAAGGAGAGGAGTTTGAAATCCCCCTAAATCAAACTTTCTTTTTTCATGTTTGTAGTATGTCTAATGGGCAGAAAATGTAGGTAATCCCCCATCCATGTCTAAAATAGAATTTCTCCTCCCCTACTACTCCCCATTTTAATGGAATAGCTCTAAATGGTCACCTAGGCCATGCCAAATACACACAAAATTTGAAAAAAAAATATATTCTACAAATTTTTTTTAAATATAAATGTTTATTGTGAGATCCTAACAGAATGATGACATACATAAAACAAAATATCTTCTTTGTTTCTCAGTTTCATTGTAAAATATTGAGACATTATTTTTCTTGTAGCTTGAAAGTCCATTCTTTTCAGATTTCTTTTTCAAAATTTGAGCTAAAAAGTTTTGCTATTTCATTATTCTAGTACGAACTTTGCCAAAAATAACTGCCAGATTTTTGTTCATGTGTTAGGATATTTGATCCTGAACTTCAGAGTAACAATGTTTACAAATTGTTGTTATAATCTTTAAATTTAATACGAATCAAAAACTTATAATACTTTATAATGACCACCATTTTTATTATGGGTTGGACACATAAAGAACCAGAGGATTGATAGTTGCATGACCTTGGTAGGAAAAGAAAAAAAAAATTAACCTAGCTTATACAAGAGAAAGATTCTTTTTTAACATTTCTTGTATTGCCAGCAAAAATTATAGGTTATGAACAAACTAAATGTAATCCAGCTTTTCATTACCCAGGATGCATCCCTAAATTTTATGTTTTGGTAAGAGTTGTCTCCCATGTAGGATGGTCTCTTAATTTACGTGTAACATGAAAAACCTAAAAAGTTAGTATTTTTTGCAAAATTCACAATTTTTACCAAGAGAAAAAAATTAGTCTAATGTGCATTGATAAAATGAGCAAAAATATTGAATTTTGCATTACATTTGTAGCTGAAATGAAATTTTAACAAATGAAAACCTAAATATCACCTTTATAATTTACCATTCCATTTGAGAGACAACTCTTACAAATTCAGACCTTCAAAAAGATCGAATAATTTGCATGAGAAAAGGGAAGTCGGTAGATTAGAACATTGTATTATAACCCATTGCTCACCCTGCATGATTAACATACAAAATACACATGTTGCTACACATCAAATTTTGTAAAAACGAACTTATGAAGAACATTGGAGGCTAACAGGCTAGAAAGATTATCAGAAGTTAATATGCTAGAAGAAATATTTAGCGCAATAGATTTTTGCCAGAATTGAATATACAAGAGAAAAATCAACCTTTCTTTTAAAAAAAGTAAGCCTTAATGAGACAACTGGACCGTATCTGACAACTTGCTAACATTAATTAATGATTTTACTGTCAATAAATGAGTTAGTGATAGTGCCATAGCTGAGCCAGTAAACCAATAATTCAAAAACATGTGCAATAGAGATATTCAGCATAATGCAATTTTCTTATATTTATTATCACAATCTAAACATCTGAAATTTTCAAAACTTGATCAGCTCTTGCTCATGGTTCTGAAAGTACATTGCAAATGCTATGCATGTTAAGGATGTTACATTCTAATTTTATAAAGTGTAAAGAGTTTTTTTTGAAAATATTACGAAATTCTATTTATTTTTTCATAGTTTGTTTTAGAAATAAGTGGCCAATGTTAAATGTAT
>JAULBM010060134.1:0-10312 GCA_032357055.1 Geukensia granosissima
TCAAATATACCCTTTAATTTTGTCGAAATGACGAAAAGTATACAAGAAAAAGTAATGAATTATTAAAAGACGATTATCAAACAGCATTTTCACAACAACATATTATTGTGTCATAAAATCTAAAATTTGGGCCAAATATGGGGCTTAACGTACCTACTCCTTTCAATTACAACATAATAAAAACAATTCTAGGTTCTCATCCCAGTCTAAAAACATTTTTTTTTACTTTCTTTACAAGTTTACATCATTTTACACTAAAAATTAAATTAAAAAATGCAGCCCCATATTCTTAAACTTTAAAAAAGGGGCTGGAGAATCTAGGATTTTTTTTCTTTTACTTAAAAATCAACAAGAGTAGAGTGGGTCGTGGATCTCCAGCACCAGCTCTTATTAGATTGAATTAAGGTAGTTACAAATAACAGCAAGATAACACTGAAGCTTAGTATGATCATACTTTTGAAAAAATTAGCTGAAGACTTTCAAAGTTATATAGTAATGTAACATATGCAAAATATAAGCTCTAGAACAAGAAAAAACTCTCATATCTCAGGATCGGCCCCTATCATATTTGTAGTTGTCTCTGTACTGTGTATTTAACCCTGCCACCTACTTTATGAGCCTGTCCCAAACCAGGAAGCTGTATTCTCATCCAATGGAAGTTTTTTTTATGTTTAACTGTTACTTGTTTTACACAGTAAAATCATTGACTGATAATTGTAATTTTGAATGCCATCACATTTTATTTCCAAGTCTTTTACAGCTTGCCTTACAGTGTGGATCTTTGTCTAATGTTGAATGCCTTAGGGTAAACTATTTTAAATGTAACAGATAGGTGTTTTTGAATTAGTGGATTACATGTTTCAGATAGACACTGTTAGATCTGCGTTTACTGTTGGCAATGCTGGAAAAAAGCAACATCAAATTTACAATGTTATTTGGGATGAACTCTATTTATTTCTTATAATTTTGTAAAAAAAGGACAATATTGTATCAACTTAAGATCAGGCCTCCCTCAATTTTTTAACAAGGTCATTTTCAAATAATGATTGCAATTTAGAAAAATACTTACTAGGCTTTTGGAAAATTTTTGAATAACTGAAATATAGAAAAAATAACAGAAATTAGATATTAAATAGAATAAATAATATAACATGCAAAAGTTCATTCTGTGTTGCTAATGATAGTCAAGTTTTGATTTACAAAAAAAAAATAATTGTACAGAAAATCTCCACTTAGATTGTATATTAAAACATACCAAGCTCTTGAATCTACCTCCAGTGATAATAACTGCCTATCCCAGAGACACAAAAATTTTAACTTGGTTACTGCTGAAATCAGACACTCCCAAGAGCCTCGACTGACTTACCTAATCAACAGTACAGTGACAGACAGCAAAACTAAACACATTTCTAAAAGGGAACCTTCCAAGACCTTTCCACTTAAGATAAGTTGAATTTTTTCAGAGGAGATGACGACGAAAATGTTAAATTCCCATTTAGGCTTACTGCTGAAAATTTTTGGTCATGGCAGCGATGTGAGGGAACATTCTGGAAAACCAAACACAAATTTTAAAAGTCTCACCAAATGGTGGCCATATTATATGATGTCAGGCAAAATCAAAAATCCTTCATGAGGACCATTTTGCAACACTTAATTCGGTTTAAATTAATTTGGCTTAGTGGTTCCAGGAGTTCATGAAAATGTGAAAGGTTCAATTAATGGATGTAAAGGGATGAGAATAGCTCACATGGCCTCTTAGGCCAAATAAGCTAAAAATGAATTTCATAAATATACTGGAGGTGGTGCCACTGCCTGCAAATTTTGCCTCATCCCCAGCATGTCTTATTCCGCTGTTAGAGCCAAAGTTAACTTTGTACCAAAAGTTAGAATATAACAAAAGATAACAGTCGTAGAGTCTTTGGCAAAGACCAGATACATCATGATAGGTCATACAATACCTAGAACATTAAAGTGAACCTGAGTCAATGAAGCATGAAATGTAGGTCAAAGTGACCTAATTTAGTTGGGATTTTGACTCCAAATGATATTATGCATCCACACACCAAGCTTAAAGGATGGTAGGACACACAATACCTGAGAACTTAACTCAGACATAAAAATGAACCTGAGTCAATGTAGCACAAAATGTAGGTCAAAGTGACCTAATTTAGATGAGATGCTGACAAACTCTTAAAGACACCAAGCTAAATGATGGTAGGACACACAGTACACAAGTAAAAGAATCAATAGGACAGACAGTCTCTTTTTGCACATTTGAAAAAACAAAAGTATTATGCATACCTTCATATAAAACAAACCCAGAAGACACATGTTTTTGTCAAATTCATATTCAAACAAATGTTTTTGACAATGGAAGCTGATGACGTCACAGGCAAAATGTGTAACAGTTCTTCGGCAGTGACATCTCTGATATTCCACTGACATTTTCTATATACATAATAACTACATTATAAAGGTCACCCATTCTAATGTAAAAGTTATTCAACTTTAGACAAGGTATATCACACTATATATTGGTCTGAAGCCCGATTACATAATTCATAATGTCCAAAAATATGCAGGAACTGCTTACCCTTCTGGACCACCAGAGTTCCCTCTGTTTTTTTTTGGTGGGATACAGATATGATCTAAATTGTTGATAGTTTTGTGTTTTTATATGTATATGTGTCATGTTCTGTCTTGTGTTCTGGCCTTGTCTGTTGATTTACCCTTTTGTCTGGTCCTCCAGTTTTATATCACTCCCTCAGTTTATATTGCTTATAATTCACTTCTTAAACTTAATCTGTTTGTTTGTTAAATTAAAACAATTTTTAAGTCAAATTGTGGCAATCTGTTTTAATGGTGGAGGAAGCCGGAGTACCTGGAGAGAAGGAGAACCTTTTTAGGTACAAATTCAGGCACAAACTCTATAGGCTATATAGGTGATAAACTACAGTGATCTGTACAGTTATGTTTACATCATCAAAGTTAGAGTACTCATTCACCCATGACCCTAAACTCTGTAAAAGCAATGATCTTGACTTAGGCTAACATGACTAATAATCGTCATTCAATTTCAATACTCAATTTTATCAATATATATCTTATAAATATGCATAATGGAAATGCATTGGCGATTTCTTGCAGTTTGTATGGATAAAAGGAAATTAAATTTAAATTTGACTCAACTTTCTTTTTCTGTTAATTTATTTTGTCTGTTGGATCTAACAGTCATGTCTGTTTAGGGTCAAATCTGTTGAACTTTTGTCACATGCTTTCTGACCAATGATTAGACCCAAAAGAAAAAATCCACCGTTGTAGCAGCATTAAGACATGTATAATTGGTCTGAAGGCCATAATGGGACCTGTAGAAGTTAAAATTCTAGGGTCACTTGGTGGGTGGCTGTCTCATGGACAATCATGCCACATCTCCTATTTTTATATAACAGGTTATACATATACTGAAGCAGTTCTTTCTATAAGACTGGGATGTTTACAATGAAGATTGAAGATTTACATTTGCAATAAACTTTTGAATTAAGTTTATCAATTATTAAGGTCTGAAAATTTGCCTAACAGTGTTAGGAATGATTTTTATATCTCATAATGTTTGTCCTTCCCTCAGTGGGATATAATCTCACGCCACATTACCATCTGCACGCAACAATACATCATGTAATGACAGGCAGGTGTGCAGAACATTATTTTGAGAAAACATTTCAACAAACTTTCCCATAAGGTTCTATGCTAAACTACGTCTGGTTGTAGCGGCAATTTTGGTTGGCGGGCCCGACTGCTGATATAATTTTAGTATAATACTATCTAGGGGTTTGGTAAAATTGGACTCGGTTGTTACAGACAAGAAAATATTAAAAATATACCTCATTTTTTTCTGATTGTAGAAAATGAAAGCCATTTGGTTGCCGGAGGAGCGGGAAATGCTTGATACAATTTTGGTAGAAGACTCACCATAGGACCATTCCACAACAGTTTGGTTGCAATTGGCTCTGTAGTTTCAGACAAGACAACTTTCAAGAGAATTTCCTATAAGTACTTTTTAATGGCTATCGGGGGGATGCCCCACATAATAAATCTAGAGGACCATTCCACCAAAGATTAGTTGCAATTGGATCTGTATTTTCAGACATGAAGATTTTCAAGTGAATTTCCCATATAATATTAAATTAAGTTCGGTTGTAGCGGCCACCTTGGTAGGTAGGCAGGAATAACGGACAAAATTCTGGTAGAGAACCATCTAAGGACCATTCTTTCAAAGTTTGGTTGCAATAGGCTCAGTAGTTTCATATAAGAAGATTTTCGAGTGAATTTCCCATAAGGTCCTATATTAAACTGAGTTCGGCTGTGGTGGCCATCTTGGTCGCCGGACGGGGATGCAGGGCAAAATTTTGGTAGAGGACCATCTAGGGACCATTCTTTCAAAGTTTGGTTGCAATTGCTTTTGTTGTATCAATATGTGCTTGTCACAAGCCGGGATACTGTAGTTCAGTGGTTGTCGTTTGTTCAATAGATTAGGTCGATTATCGTGCTTTATGACTAGTTTTAAATTTTGTATTTTGGGCCCTTTAAAGCTTTTATTTTCAGGAAAGAAGATTTTCTAGTGATTTCCCAAAGGGTCGTATGTTTAACTTAGATCGGCTGTGGCAGCCATCTTGAATGGTATTTTTAGAGGACCATCTAAGGACCATTCCGCCAAAGTTTGCTTGCAATAGGTTTAAAAGTTACAGACAAGAATGTTTTTAAAATATACGACAATTTCTACCAATTATGGTTCAAAATGACCCATTGATTTCAGAGAAGAAGAGCTTTAATGAAAAGTTTACGATGACGGAAGACGTACGCAAAGTTATGGCAAAAGCTCACATGACCTTTAGGTCAGATGAGCTTAAATGAAAGGAATACACATCAAAAGAACACAAAATGCCATCTTACATGCTTTATGTTTCTGCGGAACGTGTTATGATGATTGCATGGATGTATATAGACTCAGTAAAAGCATATCGTATACTTTTATTCAAATAAATCTCAAGATATTTCGAGTCTCTTGGGTTCGTTTACAGTGAGGGAATTTCTAACTTAAATTGGTATATCTTTGTAAAAGCGATTTACATCATAAGAACACAAAACAGGAAAGAGAGTAGCGTATAAACCGCAGCAAATAAACCCTGGGGGTAGGGATATTTACAGTGAACTGCATAATTAATAGTGATAAAGTCTGAGCTTTAGAAAAATAGTTTTATGGTTGATTGAATTTAACGTTAAGTGATATTTTCCATGACAATTACTCTGATTAGTATAGTCTGTTCACATGTTTATTAAGGGCATCATCAAATTGCAAATTGTAATTACATTGGTTACATGTTGTGTTTGAAAAGCTAATATGTAATTTTGTTACATTTGCTGTTTTAAACAAAAATGAATTGGTTCGATAAAGTTAAAATTTATTAAGAACAACAAGGTTAGCCTTCTTTTGAGAAAGTGAAAAGGAAGTATTTGGCCAATTTGAAGGGGTTGTAGATTAAACAAATATATATGATCTGAGTGTTATGAATGAACAAAAGACAATGCAATAATGCATGAAGTGTTTCTTGAAATGTGCATTTACACTTTCAAATAAGAATTGGATTTGATTACAGCTAATGCCTTACTGCTGTTCGTTCACACTGAGGACATAATTAAGAGCATTACTATAGAATTGGTAGACTCTTTTGATCCTTTGATTTATATACGTACGGCTTCTCGTATAGTAATCAGATGTTTCAGCTTTCCTGATTTTCGTTAAGTTTAAGGTGTAAAGAAAATAACATTTATCAAATAAATGCATTTGATTTTCACCAATTCGTAAAATGTGACGTTCTGGTAAAAGTCCAACGTAAAAATAAAAAATAAATTAAGATGTCCAAATATTTTAAACATGCAATATTAATCAGATTTATCATGTAGCATTTTGCTATAATATGGTTTTCCAAAATTACTTGAAGTAGGGAAATATCTAACGGATGTTCCTTTTTCAGTTATTTATATAAAAATATGAGATGTGGCATAATTGTCCATGAGGCATCCATCCACCAAATATCAGTCGAACTTATTCAATAATGAACCGGAGTCCATAACATAACGGATGCTGTAAAAGGTTCCAAAATACAAAATGTGAAACTAGTCATAAAGCACGACAATCGACCTAATCTATTGAACAAACGACAACGACTGAACTACAGTATCCCGGCTTGGGACAAGCACATTATGATACAACAAAAGTATCGAATTCCAAAGAGTACTTGCAGTTGCTGTTTTCTAGTTCAAAACCCAAAATCAAACGATCAGGAAAACAAGTTTTCCTGAACAACGATTTCAATGAAAACACGACCAATTAAATATTGTGTTTAAATATCATTAGAAATCAAAGAAAACATGGGATTGTGCAAATGTCAATATAAAAATCTGTAGACAGGAAGTAGAAATTTATAACAAATATTAACTGTTTATCTCACGTGTTAAATTTTTAGTTCAGTATTAAGCTATTAACAAGAAAGTTAATTTTGGAACCAATAAAATCGTGAAGATATCCTTTCCGGATAAGTTTATTAAGATGAAATTTAAAATTTAAAACCATGTGGATTCAGTTTAAAATATCGAGCTTTATAACACGTTTCCGTAAAAAGTAGGATGTTATATCCCGTTTTTATAAGATGATTGTAAGTGCATCCATATTTTGATACCAAATCTTTTTATATGAAAGGATTTATAAAATGTTTTAATAAATTTGTGGTAACAAAATCCTTAACTTCTACGAGTGGTATATTTACAAGGAAGATTTGACATTCACATTTGCACTTTACTTTGGAAATTAGTGGCCAAGTTTAATTTGCCTGGAGAATGTTATTTAATGTCCTTTTTTATACAAGCAAGTGATATTTTAAAATTATATAGGATCGAAATACATTGAATTCTGTGCAAATGATAAGTTACCTGACCTTTTTATTCCTGCTATAAACACGTCAAAAGCCCCAACAGATATGTGTGTATATTTCCAAGGCTTCAATGCAAAACATTACTATTCTGTATACATAAGTTTAATTTAGTATACCTATTTTTTCAGTTTAAAGTAATTCTTTTTAGATTTTTAAAGCAATTGTAAAATTTTTCTACATCTTAATTATCATCCATTAATTTGCCTAATAGAAGTAAGTTGTTCATGGTTAGGTTTGCGTATTTGTATTTCTAGTTCTAGAACATGACTCCAAATATTATCACAGTTGACTTAACGTTATTTTGTAATACATTTGCGAATGTGTACAAATTTTACTTTTATGCGTTGAATAGTTTTCATTTTTTCGTCTCTGTATCGTTCTTTATTAACATGCTGCTTCCGATCTTTTCATTGTTGATCCTTGGAATGTTCTTGCTTTTTCTATACACTTTTTATATAAGTCTTTATGGTTGCATCATTTTACCAAAACACCGATTGACAGAGGTTGCTGATAAATAAGAATACTAATATATTGTAAATATTTCCCTATAATGACCTTTAAAATTGCATCCACATCTAGTAGGATTATAAATATACAGTCCGACAAAAGTTAAGCGCCACCCTATATTTTTTCTAATAATAATTTTCATTTTACACCTATGAAAAAAATGGAAATAGAATTTAGTTTATTCCAAGACACTTTTATGTATTAGTGTACAGGCTAAACTTTAGGTTGAAATTTTGGCGAATTAGCAAGTCGTATGATTGGTTAATTCTTAAAACAAAAAGTGGGATAATTTGGCAACTTCAGAATGCCGAAAAAAAGTTTTATCGAGAAATCAGTTTTTCACAATTAAAGAAACTGTATTGGTCATAAGAATTTTAGAACTTTTAAATGAACATATGGGGCAGCTTTATCACACAAATTTAATTAATAACGCGTATAACCACCACGATTTCTCTCAAGTTCCCGTACCCGCCTCCTCATTCCAAGAACCAGACGACGAAGCCGGTCTTGTGGAAATCTCCGCCATTCCTCCACTATTGCGTTGGTCAATTCGGCAATATTGCGACAACGTGGAACGCGCTGGTTCAATTTCCGACCAATAAAATCCCAAACGTGTTCAATTGGGTTCATGTCCGGGGACATGGCAGGCCACTCGAAGGTATCAATCTCCTCCTGCTGTAAAAATGTGCTTACTAACCGAGTCCGGTTTGGTCTGGCATTATCGTCCATAAAGATTGGTCTGTTGACCAGTCTTTGGTTGTCGAAATGTGGCGCCACATGCGCGCCAAGCAGGTTATCACGGTAACCAACGCCACTGAGATTACCTTGAAGAACATGCAAGGGTAACCAGACCCGAACATGAACGTCCACAGGACACAAGAGGAAACCAACTCTCGTCGAACCAATGAACACGTCTCAAGAATTGTATTCCACTGGAGATGGACACGTGACCAATTCAAGCAAGGGGCCTACCTGATCGCGGACGATCCTCCACCGTGCTTGTCGCATGAATATGATCCATAAGACGGTCAATCACAGAATGGTGCACACCAACATGTTGTGCCACCCTTCTGTTGCTTAAACCTGTCTGTGACATGCCAACTGCTTGCCATCTTTTGCTATACTTAATTTTCGCCTAACCATTACTTTTCCAGCAACTATGCACAATCTAAATTTCTACGACTTAAAATTGACAAACAAGCCTTGTGTAATTACGTAACACACTAATTGAAAACCAGTTTTTACACAACACAAAATATTGATTGATGACGTATTGCATGTCAAATTGAAGTTTATGTCGACAAATATGTGGTCACAAAATCACATTTTATAAATATAAATTTTAAAAAAGATAATTACAAAATAAATAAGGTGGTGCTTAACTTTTGTCGGAGTGTATAGCTTTCAGTGCCTTTCCAGGTCAGGGTATCTAGAAATAGAGCACAGTACATGATGTTTTTGTTGCTTGTAGATGGTATTTTTCATTTTTGCAGTCAAACTATCAAAGCTTTTCATGTATATTGTTAAGGATCTCATATTTCTACTTGATACAGCCACAACAAATCGTCTTAAAGAAGTAGGTATGTTAAGCCCCATATTTGGCCCAAATATTAGAATTTGTGACACAATAATAAGTTGCAGTAAAAATGCTGTTTAATGATAGTCTTTTAATAATTTATGCTTTTTCTTAAATAATTTAATTATGTCATTTCAACAAAACTAAAGAATATATATTTGAGGGTTTTAACAAGAATGTAACATTCTGTGTAAAAATACTGTATTTTTATAAGTGTTTTGTTCAAAATAGATATGGTCGCACCAAAACATCACGAAGATGTTTTAACCAAACAGTTGTACTCGCTACATCTTAATTGTGCAAAGTTTGGTCGTAATGTTTTTGTGCAATCTATAAATATTTGTCTGAAGCATAAGATGATACAAGGTTAACATGAAATCAAATAAACGTCTGAAGTGTTAGGGTTGAACTTTGTAACTGCAAATTTTTGTCCTTCCCCCAGGGATTTGAACTCACGCTGCTGTGACATCTCAGGCTTCCATCGCCTGCACTGTGTCAAGTGCCCTAGACCACTCGGCTACCTAGGCTATATAAAAAATATAGCTTTTGGTGACCAGTTGATTTAATTTGTTGAACATTGAATTGTATGTTCAAAGTATATGTTCCCCTTTAACAAACCTACTTTCCTATGTATGTACTCCTTCAAAAATCTACTTTCCCAGAAAATGAACCCTATGAACAATAGTATTTTCATAGTATATGTATCCATTAACAACAGTACTTTCCCAGTATATATACCCCTTGAACAATGCCACTTTCCCAATATACCGGTATGTACCCCTTGAATTAAAAATTTTAACAGTAAATATAAAGTCCAATGATACTCATAGTATATTATATTGAAACATAAATTTGAACATATTATGTGTTAAACTCATAAAGAAGTGCTTTGAGTGACTTCACATTCTTCAAAGACATATTTGGTAGTGATATACCACATGCATGCTCCCAAAACTTTTTGAGTTTGCTGGTAATCAAGCTCATCTAACATGCCCAAAAGCATGAAAAGAACAATCAACCTTAAAATTTAAAAGTTTCAGATATTTTTTTAGGCAAATCCCGGCCTCAGAAAAAATGTCTTCATTTCATATTTTGCTCATAATAATGAACTCATCCAAGTTATTCACAAGAGAAATAAATCTTTAAAAGGAGTAGGTTCTATAAGGACCGTTTTCGGCCTCAAAAATAAATTTTAGTATAAATTTTAAGTTTTAAATTTTTAGAAAACTATAATGTAATA
>JAULBM010060145.1:0-20062 GCA_032357055.1 Geukensia granosissima
CCAAGCGGTTTCAGAGGAGAAGATTTTTAATGTATCAGCCAATCAGAAACAAGAATTGTCCATGGCAGCCATGTTTGCTGAACAGACGGACGGACGGATGGACGACGAACGTCAAGTGATGACAAAAGCGCACATGGCCTTTGGCCAGGTGAGCTTAAAAGGAGATTTTGTTTGTCTATGAGACAGCTACCCAAAACATATATATTAAAAACATCTACAGGTTGCTGTAAGGCCTTCAAAAATGACAATCATCCACTATCTAAGCCTCAAAATCAATATGGGTAGATATTTAAAGGTTTTAAAAATTGACAATTTAACAAATATGGCCGATACGGTTTCCAAAAATGGCTGATACTGTTGGAGTGGAGTCTCTCTGACATTTACCCCATATCTTTTCATTTTCATAATTAATTAAACAATTTAAAACAACAACCTTTACACTACAGGTTCCTGGCTTGGAACAGGCACATAATGTATGTGGCAGAGTTCAACATGTTTGAATGTTCAACACTCCCCCTTCACCCTAACCCCTAAAAATGCAGTTCTTTTGTGTTTATTTCATCCTGATCTTGTGTTAACATTTCCAATGTCTACTGACTATTTCCAATGTCTACTGACTAGTCCCCCATTTGTTAACTCTGATTTTCTATTGCATTCTTACCAGAGATGATTAAAATCTAACTGTGGTCAGTGGACAGCCATAAGATGAATGCATTCTCCTCCAAAAACTGCAGAATTGACCAATCAGCCAAGACATGATATGCAGACATTTGATCAGTCTTTATAATGGAAAAATATGATGGTAAGGAAGAAATTCTGATTGGTTCATTTCTTAAATTCCGTCTTTGCAACTTGAGTCAAAAAAATGGTCAATGTTTTGTAGGAAGTACCTGTTTAATCATTTAAAGCTTTACAATCTGTCTCTGTTTTGTTATGAATTGAGAATACATATGACTGTCACGGTTATTTTTTAATGATTAAATCCATCTCTTTTCAAAACTACTTGGTTCAAGAGACTCAAACTGGGTCAAAATGTATGAAAGGTTCTTCATTTGCTTTTGTTAGTTTTGTCCCAACTGCAAAACAAACATGGCAGTTTTTGTGTCTGCCTCTCTCAACTTTAAAACATCTTATCATTTTAAACCCCTTAACAAACTGAATTCAAATTCCAATGCAGCTGAATCATTTTGTTTTGTGGTTTTCTTTAATGTTGTCTAACAACAAATGAAGCAAGGTTGGTAATATTGGATATTGGGGACATTAGTTTTCTTATTTCAGGAGAGACTAATTTTTTATATCAACCTTCAACGGCAAGCTCACTATGATTACATTGCTGGCAATGTGTGTCCATAAAGAATATACATCAACCAATCCTAAGTTGCATAGAGATAATAACTCCTAAATACTGTATTACTAAAATTGGACTAGAGAAAAGAGACAAATTTATTTGTGTCAATGTTTATAAAATGCTACTAGGTTTCAGTATCAAATACTTAACAATGATGAATCATTGACAATGTCATTTAGGTTTTTATTTCACCTTGGAAGAATATCATTGAAACTTAAGTAACACTCTTTTGAAAGTTAAAGGTGTTTAGGTGTCTGTTGACTTTATTTTATAGCTGTGCTGTTGAATATGACACTTCAATGTTGGTATATTTTTCATTTCCTTCTTACACACATGGCATCTGAAATTATTATTAAATTATTATTAATTATTATTCATAATGTCACAAAACAACATACTCACAGAATGACGTATTTAAAAGAAAGAATATGGAATATATGCCAGAAAGATTTCTGGATTAAGTACTGCAAAATTTCTCTTTAAGCTGTTGCCTTTAGTTCACTAGATTTCCCTGGGGCACAAAACAAGTTCTTAAATAAATAGTGCCTTGCATTTCTTTCTTATATTAAACAGATTGTTTGCCTGATTGGTCAGTGAGTCTACCACCATGAGTTATTTAAAATTTGAGGGTCCAACATTTGTACTTGTTTTGTACACCACGGAAATCTAGTGGGGATCAATGACTTCTATGAGTCCTCTAAGATGCTCAACAACAAATTAGTTTGTATGGTTCCTATCAAAGAGTTATAGTTGTCTTTCATTTGGATAATAAAGAAAAAGGTCCTGTTGACTGCTATAAAAATATTGAATGTATAATATTTAAGTAACAGGAAAAAAATGAAGAATGTTAAAAACTGCATTGGTGATTATGTGAAAACGTAAAATGTTGGCTTTTGAATATTTGTTAATGAGGTGATTCGCATATGCAGCATAATACGACCACATCAAATTTTGGCATGATTGTCCATGGACAGCCATCCACCAAATAACAGTCAAATCTGAACTTCTACAGGTCCCATTTGGGTCTTCAACAATGAACCAGAGTTTACACCATAACAAAAGCTAAAAAAGGCCCCGAATGTGAAACTTCATAAAACACGACAATCAACCTTATCTACTGACAAAATAGTGAACAAGTAACAATAAATGACTAATAAAACAAAGACAACCACTAGACTACAGATTGCTGGCTTGGAACAGGCACATAAGTATCTGGCGGGTTAAACCAGTTGGTGAGTGCTCAACTGCCCCGTAACCTGGGAAGTGGTGTAACAAAGCAGCAATAAAAACACACTATAAAAATCAGTTGAAATGGCTTTTACACTCGAGATCTTTACTGAAAATTAACAACAAATACAATTAAAACTAATATGTGATACAACAAAAGTATCGACCTCATAAGAGTACTTGCAGTTGCTGTCTGCTAGTTAAAAAAGTTGATGTGAAAGTTAAACAAATAAACCATTGGGTAAGTGTGGACATAGTACTTTACTGGACACAATAATGTGCTTGACACAGTAATATGAGGGTATCAGAGATCATTTTGCCCTCCATTATCCCCAAAACTTGCATAATGAAAGTATTCTATATCCTGTCAACTTATAAGGTTTGGAAGTTTATCTACCAAACATACCAACTGGTACAGATGAAGAACAGTCATGATGACTGTACATCTTACCTGAGATCTGATTTCAGTAAGGACTGGTACAGATGAAGAACAGTCATAATGACTGTACATCTTACCTGAGATCTGATTTCAGTAAGGACTAGTACAGATGGCAAACAGTAATAATGACTGTACATCTTACCTGAGATCTGATTTCAGTAAGGACTAGTACAGATGAAGAACAGTCATAATGACTGTACATCTTACCTGAGATCTGATTTCAGTAAGGACTGGAAGTATGATGATTCATGTTCTACTTTACCATCTTTTTCTAGCTTCTTAATAATATCTATAACAGAACAGAAAAAAGTCTTATATAATTGCCAACCTTATATTAAAATGCAGCATTTATTTTAAAAAAATTACAATTTTATTATGTTTATTCTAGAATTTCATTTGGTTTGGTATTTTCAAATTAATAGATGTAAAGTAATACTTGATTTGTTCATATATATGGCATTTTGAATAAAATAACAATACATTATTTTCATATTGCGCAACCTCAGCAAGGCGCATAGGTGGCCGAGTGGTCTAGGTAGTTGATTTAAACTTACCTGTATAGATCTCTGTAAACTATCACCTAAACTGCTTGAGTTTGTACCAAACAAAAACAGGTTTCGTTTGACTTGCATCAGAAGTGATAAGGTTTGTCAATTACTTGACCTGGGACTGTGGTTCTCTCCAGGTACTCCGGCTTCCTCAACCAGTAAAACTGACCACATCAGTATGACTGAAATATGGTTGAAAGTGGTGTTAAACCCAATCAAACAAAAAAAATCAAATCAATTTCAGCCTAAATGATGCCTTAGCCAATGAAAATCAACCATAACAATTAAGTTCTCAAAATTCTGTTGCATTTCTGGAAGGGTCCATTTTTAAGAATAAGTTATCATATAGAGGAAAAACATGCTTGGCTAAGCTGTCTTCACACTCTGAACCATCAATAGTATGCTAGAGTGTAGATAAAATGTTTCCAAAACATTTGTTTGTACATGTACCACAGTAACACAAAATAAATTTACTCCATCCTTTCACATTGTAGAATAAGATCTCAATAACTTGAACCACATAAACAACAACAATAACATGATATATATATAGAGAATCATCCATTGTTAGCCACTGATATTTGTATTTTTTACAATCAAGATAGTTAAAATTCAATATCAATCCTTAGCCCAAAATTTAAAGGTTTAACTATCGAGATTCCTAAAAATATGACTACTAATGATTTAACAAATTTAGATTTTTATCTCTAATTCTTAAATGTCACTTCAAGTTAAAATATTGCCTAAAACCCCAGCTGAATAGTGATATCATCAATCAAAGTCCACTTAATTGCTTGTGGCATTGAAAATCAGTGCCAGCTCCCTAAGGTGGTAATAGTAACATTTTTGGCTGCCAGTTGGTCTGTACATGCATAGGTATCAAAACGACAAGAATTTAAATTCCCATTTCCAGTTTCATTTTCTGGTTAACATGTCAGATTAGATTTTCTGAATTGCCAAACCCCAAAGACAATCTTAAAATAATACTCCACTCAGCAAAATAGTTCTGAAATTGTGGTTAAACTAAATATCACTATTTATTCAGTTTTATTTATTCCATTGCTTCCAAATTTTTTGTGAACATTTCCTAAGTCCATCCTTGTTTTAAAACAACACTATCATTCAAGTTTGCACAAAGCATTTTTTTATGCAGACTCAATTATGTGGTGTAGTCATCTTTGTGTTTTTTCTACTTTCCTGTCCCTTAGTTCAAAGGTTATTTATAAGGCTGTACCCATATGGGTCTTAAATGATAAGTTCATGCATCCATTTCTAGATAAATACTTTCTGTCGCTGTACTTTAGCAAAGATCAAAATGAAGAACTTTAGTTTCCCTCCCCTTCATTAAATGTGTCCTGATATATCAAATTAGTTTTTCTTCTTAGAATTTTCTACTCTTAAAATTTGTAAAGCTTTGCAAAATCGTGATTTTGAGGGGGCAATTAAGAATTTCAAACAAAATTAAGGTGAGGGGTGCTTATAGAAACAGGGAAACTTAATACAAGGAATACCATATTTTGACAATATTTGTGATGAACCCAATAATAAATTATGAATTTGTGTGGTTATGAGAAAAAGATAGATACAGTGTAAATTTCAAGGAGACTATACTACATTTCCATAGTAAACAATGAAAATTATTGAAACTAAAGGTCCCCACAAAGCCTTCAACAATGCTGTCCAATTTATCCTGTTTTCCCAAAGTGAAATTAAAAACATCATGCATACTAACCATAAGAATCAACAAAATATTCTGTAGTAAATGAATTCCAATGCTTCTTATTCTTCAAACATGGACTATCAAAATCCTGACTTATCACATGTAAATGAAGGTGGCTGAAATGACATATCAAGAATTATAGTATAGAAAACTACATCGACTAAGAAGTATGATTCTTCATGCAAACATCACTTCAGCACACAATATTCTGTGATATTGTAGTAGTGCAATAAGCATTACAAAAGCCACATCAGCAATATTCTGTGATATTGCAGTAGTGCAATACAGCATTACAAAAGCCACATAAGCAATAACCTTTGGTATTGCAGTAGTGCAATACAGCATTATAAAAGCCACATCAATAATAATGATAATGCTGTTTTAATAGGTTTTTCAAACCTTTGGTTAATAATAAAATGGTAATATAAGGATATTGATAAATATTCTCCATCATAAATATAAATTGCACCTGTGACCTACATCAATTTTGAAAGATAAAAATAAAATTGTTGTCAAATTGTGGATTCCTTATGACTTAGTTGGTGGTACTGTAAGGACTTCAGATAATGATAACTAAAAAAGAACAGAGAAATTATTTTGTCTATAAATTTTCTTTTTTATTTTTGAGTTGCTTGAATTTTATTTGCTATTAATGCTGAAGTTACCTGAAACTTTATGTTTGGTGGCCAAATTTTTATGTTCTGGAAGTTTTAGAATTGACTCAATGGGAAAATATTCTCATTTTGCTAGAGAAATACTGAAATGTCAGAAATCTAATATTTGGCCAGGAAGATGAATATAGGCCACAGCGTAATAATACACAAGGTAAAATATGTCAGAAATTCTTTTCCGAGTTTAATTATCAATAATGCAACAAAGTGAAAAAAATTTAATTTGTATTTTCCCAAAATCTTTCATGCTTCATCAGGTAAGAAATTTTATTTCAGTTTTTTTAATCTTATATCTTTTATAGCATGTTCCTTAAAAGAAAGTTAAAACCAAATATTCCCCTTACTGATTTTTTTGATGCAGAATGCACAGTACCTAACTGGAAATAAGACTGGAAAACAATTCAAAAGGCCTTAGTTTTGTCATTACCTTTTATGCCATACCTCATACTTGGTACACTGTGATATCCATACCTAAACTGTCTTTCAGCATCTGATCTATAATAAATAACACATACACCTTATAACTAGGCAAGTGACAGATTAATAAATATACTGTATGTATATATTTTGTATTTAATGACAGATTAATAAATATACTGTATGTATATATTTTGTATTTAATGACAGATTAATAAATATACTGTATGTAAATATTTTGTAAAAGTTTGGTGTTAAATCACTGCAATACTGTTATTGTTGGTAGATCTTGATAGTCTTTCATGTAAACTATGTAAATTTAAGGGCCCTCTCACACTACAAAAGTTAATCCAGATTAACTAAGGTAAATGTGGATTAAGGCACATTGCGTTCACGCTAGTTTTTATTTAATCCAGATGAACTTAATATGAATAATGTTAATCTAGATTAAACTATAGTGTGAACACAAAATGTTGATTAAATCTGACGTCATATTTAGTAACATTACTTTTGATCTATAGCTTTCTACATTAAATATGTCAGATTAAGTTGAGCCACAACACCAATGCTAGTTTGAACACAACAGGTTATCTGTATACTGACTTAAGTTGATCTAGATTGAGTTAATCTGGATTAAGTTACGCCTAGTTTTAACGGGGCCTATATCAAGGTTAAATAAATAAGGTACAAGTGGTATCACCAGGCAATCAGGAAAAAGAGGTTCACTGTAAACAACCTTAAATGTCTTTTTAATCCTGATTCTACCTACTAGTGGCAAACTGAAAATGGTCTCCATTAACTATTTAACTACAAATTATGTTTTCCTGTTCATTTTGTTTACTTAATCAAAATTCTTATAAACTGCAAAAGTTGTGAGCAACACTCACAAAACAATACCCCACCCCCAAAATGTATAGCAAAAGTCTATGTTTAGCCATGGAAAACCCCAAACAACAGTCCAAACAAAATCAGGTGCACAGTGTAATAATACAATAAAGATTCTTTGAAAGATTCATTGATATTGACCGTGTGCTGAAGTTTGAGTTGCACCAAAAAAAATTGGCACTACTTAAGAGACAGGACAACACACCACAACGACTACAAGTATATACAACCTGCAATGCTTGGTATGCAAAAATTATTATTAACAATAAATCTAAGATGTAAATTTTCTTTGCCTTTTAAGGATGTTTAATTACCAATTTGATATATAAATACAAAACTTAGGGTTATGTCTTCCATGGAAGAGTTGGGTCACTGCTTGCATTGAATAGAAAGCCATAATATGAATAAGAATACTTCTGAATAGTGTCAAACCATATAAAAATAAGAGGTGCATAACATCATTTCCTACATACAACGATCTGGGCAAGTTTGGATCAATTCAATCAAAACTATACATGTGCAGGGAGAAATGGGAGGCAACAGTTAAGTGTCCCAAATCTTTCTGGTATACATTCCATATTCTTTTTTAATAATATGATAGCATTTAAAATGATATTATAGTATGGAAATTGGGAACCCTAAAAAATCAATTTGATCAAAAATGAAATAGGAGGTGAACAACTTCAATTTTTGTAAAACAATCTGTGCAAGTTTGGCTAAATTCCATTAAGGCATTAGAGAGGAGTAGCAAATAAATGAAAGATTGACCAAAAGCATAGGATGCCCAGCTAATAGTAGGTGACACAATAAAACAGGATAACAGGAGTGCCAAAAATATTGGGCATCCCAACAAATGGTCTAACTCACATCCAACGATCTAGAACACAGAGAAAACATACACAAACATGAAAAATACATAAAAACAAAATAACAATACCAACAGATAGCAAAGTATACCTTTGTGCTATTTCCATGCCTTTCTCTTCCATATATTTCAATAAATCAATGTCATCTTTTTTCAGGCTCCTTAAATTTGGGATATTTCTTTTAGGCATCACCAAGAAATGATATTTTGCCTGTAAAAACACAAGAAGTATTACATAAAATTAGTTATCATTACTTTAAGATAAGTAAAGTACACATCACTTGATACTTAGAAAATACAAAATTACCAATGTTGAATAAATATGGAAAATTTTGGTATGCTACATGTGTATATGTACATTTCAGTATATTTATTGTAATAAAGATACTTTCTAGTCCAAATGGGTGACTTCCTGTTTGATTTTTATAGTTTTTCATCTACCACTTTTGTTTAATTCTTTCCTTTGACCAGTCTTACTGAATCATATGTCTCATATACTGGAATTGTGGTCAAAGGTTAGTCTTATTTTTGATAATATTCATGTAAGTGCAGTATTATTTTACACATACATGATTTTTTTTAGTTTGGGGCGATTTAGAGCTTTTCACAAATAGTGGTATTAACTATATATATATATATATACTCAATGTCAAGCTATTGTGCAATGCAATATTAGGTCAATAAAATTATATTAAGGAGGTTTCTTCCACCATCTTGTATCACAAACTTGTGGTATTGACTTTTTCTTTAATTGCAAATATTATATATAAAAAGAAAATACTTGTACAAAATCAAAACTGAATAAACATATTGTTATTCTTTATCTTATGATTTAACGCAATTACAAAAGATAAAGAGCTTTTCCAATATTTAAGGAATTTAACGTTGCCAGGGGAGGTAACTCCAATGACTTCACTTTATAAAGGTCTCTACATATAGAATTATAGATTTATTAATGCAGCAAGAAAACAAGACCGGTGGTCCTTATTTTTCTTATCTTTTCCTGATAGTATATGACAAACGCTACCCTCTTCTATTTTATCTTAGATTTCTATCCTTTTATGCACACTACATTGAAAAAATGTAGTTTTTCCCAATATAATTAATAGAAAATGGAGGATTTTGCATAAGCAGTTGCTTGAAGACCAGTTCGTTGACATAAACTTTTGATTGTAGTTTTTTTAACAACACAATATAGGTTATCTTTTGACAAAGTATTAAAAAATCTTTCGATTTTTATTTAGACACCCGAACCTTCTTAAGAGAAGGATTATAGAATATATGCCAGAAAGCTTTTATCCCTATCTTATGTAGGTGTATAACAATTATTCTAAAGCCAAATTTAACTGCATGTGCTTTTCTAGATTTACCTTCATCAGACAGGCTAGGGCCAAAAATTGGAAGATCAGTCAAACTTCATGAATTTCTAGTTACATGCATATATCAAATAATGACATATACAATTAATGATGTAATATACACTAATAAGCCAAATAATAGTATCAGGGGATTTTACAAATTACAATGTTGGAAGGATTAATCATTTCTTTCCAACATATATTTAAGTACCCAAAAATAAATAAGAGCATACAACTCAAGCACAGGACGTATATATATGCTGCTGAAATGAGCCTATTTGTGAATTTCAGGCAAGTAACTTAAAAGGCTAATCCTATCTCAAATTAAGCATTTACTGGAAAAAAACATGGAATTTGCACATTTATTGCATAACTGATAATAGCATAATCCTCTAATTTGCATACAATATTATAGAACAAAACCATTTATTATATTCTTCTAGGAGTCTGGGTGGCTGAAAGGTCTAGGTAGTTGATTTAAACTTAACTGTAAAGATCACTGTAGCCTATCAACTATACCCCATGGCATGAGTTCTCGTCTGACTTTGTAACATACAAAAACGGGTTGAGTTTAACTATCATTGCATGTGATAAGGTTTGTCAGTTACCTGCCCAAGGTTGGTGGTTCTCTCCAGGTACACCACTTCCTCCACCAGAAAAAACTGACCATGGCATATTGACTAAATATTGTTGAAAGTGGTGTTAAACCCCAGTCAAACAAACAACAAATTCTTCTATGATTATTATTCGTGAAAATAGCATTAATTTATTTCAAAACATTAATATTCTGGTATCTTCACTAAAAATTGGAAGTCAAAGACAAACTTATTGGATTAAAATCTTTTAAAAACTATTGGATGACCTTGAATGTCACAATGAATGATCGAAATAACCAAACAAGAATTTCATTGCCTTGTTTGTTTAATAACTACTCAGTTAAAGTGACACTAGACAGTGGAATTTAATATTAGCCTACAATCATGATTATTCTGCACATTCCTTTCAAGTTAAATAGCATATTCATCTTTATTGCATAATTTATTTTGACAAATAGGATATGCAATTTACAGAAATTTACTGTACATGTATTTAGCATTAAACTTGAACAACTTTAAGATCTATGGAATATCCACTTCTTGTAATGAGATCTAAATTCCACCAAAAAAATCACCATTGGAAAGTAAAGTTACAATTCCAATATACTGATAATTGCATAGTGCAATTTTATGTACCAGAATTTTGGACTATCATATTTTGTCATCAATTAAACAAGAATGGAATTAATAAAACGTTTTAATATAATGATTTTTTTGGGTAAGATTTTCTGAATTGCATCATCAAAATAGATTTGAAGTAAAATAAATTATTGCTTCACAACCATATATACATAGTTTGAGGCCATGAGAAAAGATCAGGTTACCCATGCTTATCTCCCGAAAAAAGAAGTAACAAACTCGCCATACTGACAAATGTTTTTGGACTGCATAGTATATAGATATATATTTACAGTACAAGTTAATTCATTCCAATGTAAACTTGTCCCATGTAAACGCATCCAAAAACTATGCAAAGTTGTTCCAATGTAAACTTGTCCCAGTCAAACTCTTTCCATTGTAAACATGTCCCATTGCAAACTAATTCCAATGTAAATACATCCCAATCAAAGTAATTAGAGTTTAACTATTATTTTAGTAAACAATTATAGTTATTGCTTTGTTGTCCATAATAGGACGGCATTTTAAATTCAAGAGCGTATCAAGATATCATTTCCCTTGGGTCAGGTACATTAAATAATAAAACTTAGATCTGTATTATTTGAAAACACTTCTTTTATTGGATTTGTCTTAGGTGGTAGTTTTCCAACAAGAATACAGTCTCTGCAAACTGAACTACTAAAAACTGATACTAAAGATTCTATTAATACTTTGGAGACAACACAAGTACCCAGTGGCACTATAATAGAAACATTTGATGCCAGAATCATGAACACTTGTTTAGAACCAACAGAAATCTTTAACACTGTCAATAATGCACTTGACAATTTATACCCTGCATACATTGTCATATAACATACCAATCCCAACTAAGGGCGAAACTTCTTAAACTCATATTTGACTATAATGTATTTACATTTGACAAAAAAATTTAAAAAAAAAAACCAGGTAACCATGGGAGGAGCAGTCTCTGGGGAATTCACTGACCTTCTAATGTACAAAATGCTAAATAATATTCTTAGACAATTTAGACACAGAAATTAATTTTGATATGTTTAAGGTAGAGAGATTTAGTGTATTTAATGGGAAGCCAAACAAAATCCAAAACTTTACAACCTGGCAAATATATAAACACTATATTATATGTATGAAATGAAAAAACAACGAAATAAAATTCCTTGAAACAGTGATTGACAAAGATTCCTTATTTCTATTTTTGTCAGAATTGATTCATTTAACCCACTGAAATGTTCCAATACCTCAAAAGGAGCAGTGCACACTCTTAAGGTTTCATTAAAGGCAAAAATATTAACTATACATTAGAGATGAGCATTGTTAATGAAAAATCCTATCGTGATATATCAGCGACCAAGATGCATTAAAACAAAGATTAATCAACAGAAATTAATTAAAAACTGAAAATAAGAAAATAATTAATCAAATGCTGATATTCATGATATTAGAACTTAGCTCAATACTTGAAACAACAAATACCTATAATTAAAACAAAATTTAACCCAGCAGTCAAACAGTTTTTAAAAACGATTAATTTTAAAACATCTGCATCTGATTGAAAAGAACTAGGATTGTGGAATTATTTTCAAGAATCATCCAACCGTTGCCTATAGTAAACATATAAACTTAAAACAACACCTACGTAGATTTTGAATAATATTTCATGGTGACATTCCTTACAAATAAATTTATCATTTTCCCCCAGAATAGAATAAAACCGGTGTATGGTCCAACCTGGGAACAAAAAACACAGTCTTTTGTTCACAGGTCCAACTTAACTATATAAACCAGGATGATGGAGAAAAACTTGTACTTGAAAAGGATGACTACTTACGAAGATTGATCTTGAGGTTTAACCTCAAATTTACACTGGAAACATCAGGTTCCTATTTTGAGACCCAGGGCAAGTCAGGTGTGATTTAATTTATGACATTGGTGTCCATTAACCTGAATAATTCAAGCCACTGTCTACGATTATCTCTTTCATGAATGAAGTGATTGATAAGTCAGCGTAATATTACTTGTTATGCATCCTATTATTATTATGGACAATCTAGAGAATATTGTAAAGATCCGAGAATACCTGAAAGAGAAAGCCAAGTCAAGTCATTGAGACATATTCACCTATGCCGATTACCACCAATATGATTTCAAAAAAAAAAATTTCCACACAAAATCGGCAATAAAATTATTCCAGTCAAAGCAGTTTTTCAGATTGCTCAGAAACAAACAACATTTTATTTTAGGACTAATCATTTATTCATTTCACAGAAGTTCGTAAGTGTGATGACATTTTCATAAAAGCCTATAAGATTCTATGCCCACATTTTTATAAATTTAAACTGTATAATTTATTAAACAATTATCACTACTCACGTGGCACCAATTACTCTTATTAATTTATTACCAATAAGATTTAAATGTGATGTCTTGAAATCACAATCAACCCAACTGACCTCTTTCCAATTAACTCTGATTTACCTCCCGTGATTTATAACTACGGCTATCAGCTCTATTAGATCCTATGGGAGAACCACTAATCTTTTTGTATATTGGCCCAATAAACAACTTCACCTGTGCAGCTGATTAACAAAATAACTGCCTGAGGGTAATCTCAAATCCTGTCATTAATTAGTATCATTTTATTAGGTTTACAGGTAAAAATTTTCATATTTAATCAAAAGTCCCATAGACAGTAATGTTAGCATAGCCGTAGCTGTAAATCAGAGGAAGTAATTGTGACACAAGTGGAATTAGGTCAATTCATTTGTTTTAATTGGAGATCTTGGCACGCTTGGGATGCATTATTTCAGCATCAACCAGTTCCCTGTAGTAACAGTGATAGACCCACAGAGAACCAGTTGTTTCAAGTAGTCTGCCATCATGTTCACTAATGTAAAGAGCCACCCCCTCTTCTACCTATTTATATTCCTACCATTAACCCTCCCTTCAGAAGTCTTATGAAGAGGTCAAGAAGTAAAACAAAATTATACATGTAGCTTGCTGATACTGAATTTGATTCTGCAGCCTGCTTTTAACATGTTAACTACTGTAAATAAAGTAAGCCTACCTACATGACAATAATACTTTGAAATTCTCCCTTACTCCATTGATTTTCTTCTTGTATTAATTTCCTCATTTGTTTGCACCATCATGAATGAAGTGAAACAAGCTACATGTATATTATTGAAGCTTTATGAATAATGGCAGTCTCTGCTGAATTGTCTGAGGACCTGTCTGTCATTCGGACAGACAGCCTGATACATGTAGGTTTTGTCGGTCTGAAATATTTTTTGTCTGACCAAAAATTTTCTACTACAGATCGCGCATGCATCCAAAAAATAAGTTACAGAACTGGTCACGTAACACATAGGACATCTGGTCCGGAAAAAGATTGTAGTTTGTTAGTCTGACCAAAATTGTACATGTCAGGACCGTCAGACCAACGACACTTTGGAAAGACTGTAATGGAGCAATAAGAGAGCTTGTTTCACTTCATTCATGGTGGTGCACACAAACAAAGAAATTTATACAAGATGAAATTCAATGTATAGGGGAAGATTTGAAAGTTTGATCATCATGTTGGTTTCACTGTCATGACTGTTTGTCCTATAATTCTTAAATTCAAGTCAAATTAAGACCTGAAGCAGAGGCTCCAGGGAGCCTGTAATTGCTCACCAGGCAAAATTTTGTTGAACAATCATTTCTCCAAAGTAACAAGTCAAAACATTTTGCATTTTCTGACAAGAAAATGTTTGAAATCTGGACCAGTCAAAATACATAATTAGCCCTGGCAGCCATGTTGATTGTCAGATCTGCACCAATTTAATAAATCTTGTAAAGGATCACCTTCTTAACATTTCTGCCAAGTAAGGTTTAAATCTGTACTGCTGTTTCCGAAAAGGAGATGTAAATGTGAATTCCCATAGGGTCAAATGTTAAACTAAGTTTCGTCATGGCGGCCATTTTGAATTTCCGATCGGCAAACGATTCACATGTTAAGTACAGGACCGTCTAACAATCATTTCTGCAAAGTAACAATCCAATCCACTTTGTAGTTTCTGACAAGAAGATGTTTGAAACTTGGACTAATCCAAACGCATAATTGACCCTGGGGGCCATGTGTAATTTCTTTTCTGCACCAATTTCACTAATCTGGCATAGGATCACATGCCTAACATTTCTGCCAAGTAAGGTTGAAATCTGTACAGCCATTTTCTAAGAGAAGAAAATAAATTCCAATGTTAAACTTAGTTTCGTCATGGTGGCCATTTTGAATTTTTGGATCAGCAATCGATTCCCAAGTTTAGTACAGGGCCATCTAACAATCATTTCTGCAAAGTAACAATTCAATCCACTTTGTAGTTTCTGACAAGAAAATGTTTGAAATATAAAATGTGAAACTATTCATAAAACACAACAATCGACCTAATCTGTTGACAAAATACAGCACAAATAACAATAAATGACTAATTAAACAACAACAACCACTGGAATACAGGTTACTGGCTTGGAACAGGCACATAAGTATATATCATGGTTAAACCGGTTGGTGAATGAACCTTTACATTAGATACAAATGTGTAGATATGCATATACATGTAGGAGGAAAAATAATGTCACCTAATTCTAAGGGCAGATAATTCACCCTGAAAAACTGGGGGGGGGGGGGGGGACCCGGTTTCTTTGTGATTTTTGCCCACAGTGTAAAGATAGGAGATGTGGCATGATTGTCCAAGAGACAATCATCCACCAAATGACAGTCCAATCTAAACTTCTACAGGTCCCATTACGGCCTTCAACAATGAACCAGAGACCACATCATAATGGAAGCTGTAATAGGCTCAGAAATACAAAATGTGAAACTGTTCATTAAGCATGACAATCGCCCTAATCTATTGAAAAAATGGTGTACAACTAACAATAAATGACAATGAACCTGGCCCAAATTGGTGCCGATCTGAAATCAACATGACAGCCAGGGCCAATAATGTGTTCTGATTGGTCCAAATTTCAAACAACTTTTTGTTAGAAACTACAAATTAAAGTGAACTGAAATTTTACTTTTACTTTAAATTGTTAGATGATCCTGTACTTAACTTGTGAATGGTTTGCCTATCAGAAATTAAAAATGGCCGCCCTAAAGTTTTACATCCAACTTGTTTCCTCAGAAACTGTGGCCTTACTTCATAAGTAAGCAAGATCCCCCACTCCTCCCCAAAATAGATCACCTTGACCTACTTCCATGCATCAATGTCAAATTTTTTCTCAGAAACTGATGTGCCATCATCTAGCTTGATGTGCAAATCCTATTTGAGGAATCTTCCAGCATCTCAGCCAAAAGTATAGGTCACATTGGCCTTCTTTTCATACATCATTGATTCTAGTTAAGCTTTGCCTTGGACTCAATTTGTCACATACTGTATGGCTTGCCAATTAATGTGGGTGTGCACTAAATTTTTGGGAATCTTACAGAATGGTTACTCCTCCATCATTGACTCTAAAATTTCAGTTTCATGTTCTCACAAACTGTGTGACCAAACATCATGTGTATTGTTGTGTAAATATTTTATTTGTAGACAAACAGAATTGAACCAAAAATTGGCCACTGACCAACATTTCACCTTTGACTTTTGTTTCATTTTATCAAAGAGTATTTCTCAGATACTACATGACTTGCTATCATGCATGTATAGTTCCTTAGCTTAACTGAAACTAAAAATGGTATGAATGTTTCAGATGTGTTTCTCACAACAATTATGTGTTCTGATTTGCCCATGTTAATCAGACAGTCCTTGTCCTTAGTAATCTATATGAAATTTGCCAGGTGATCGACCACAGGCTCTTTGGAGTCGCTAGCTGTACATGAACTATATAAATCAATGTCCCAATAAAAAAATACACGGAATTAAAAATTTTTGAAAAAATCTTATTTACCTACATGTACCTACCAACTCTACTGTTTTCTGGCCCTGAGCAGAAACACATGCATAATAATACCATTTTGGGTGTATAAAGGAATCATCTCTGTTTGTCTACATACCTTGTAATCACAACTCCTCCTAATCAAGTTAATGGATTTCAATGCAACTTTTTATGAACCTAAGCCACACAATGTGTAAATATGCAAATAGGAAGGAAATTCATCTTGGCTCATTTCAAGGGCTGATGATCCTTAGGAGACCTTGAGTATCTTTTGTAAGTGTTGCTCACAGTATGTCATTTTTTTGCCCAATGTTACTTTGAAAATACAAAATTACCAAGGTTGAATATATTTGCAGAATTTAGGTATGTTTTATGTACATTTCTGGTAGGAACCTCTCATCAGAAGCATATTAACCAAAATGTAGGAAGTCTAAGATCCAAACACAGCAAAAGAAGCAGTAGTTGATTGTGAACAAACATAATTGTTATAGAAGGGATTGATTGTACTTTTATGTGTCTACATACTGACATGAATGAAATATGTTTGTAATTCCCTGCTGTGTACAGGTCATGCGCATGTACAATTTACTCACCATTCTTTTAGTTGATCACAGCAGTAGATCAGTAATGAGAATAATGGTTATTTTTCAGAGACACCTATACAGAACAGTGAAGAATGTGCCTGCTAGTTTAGAGGGTGTGTTAGATCAGGAAACTTTCACCAAAGCAAGATTGTATGGCCTAGATAAAAGTGTTTTTGGTTGCTGGCAATCCTTGTACTCACAAGTGGAAAGCACTGTATGTCTATAATGGTGCTTTTAGATACTTTGTTGATATAGTTTATATAATTCATTGGAATTGAAAGACAACATACCTGCAGAGGTTAATAGACCAGTTGTTTATGACTTTAAACATGATAAACAAAATTCAAAATATGTGTTTGTATAAACTTCAATCCAATATATATATATTACCTCTTTACTAGCCAAGGGTCTTGCTCACAGTCACAGCTTCCATCTCTTCAGATGGGGAGAGGGGGACCGTGAGCAAACCCTTGGCTAGCAAAGATGTAGATACTGAGACTATTAATATTGCCTTTATTACTGGCACAAATATTTAAATAAACAGTATTATTTAAATAAGACTGATATAAAGGCTTTCATTTTAGTGGTACAGAACATATTTGGATTATAGTATACAGTTAAAGACTGGTAGTAAGAGAAATAGCAATTTTTTTGTCCATGATACAGAAACTATTGCCGGACTTGAAGCAGTGATGATTTTTTTTTTTAAATGCTGTTTTATTCTTCTTCCTATTTAAAAAAATATATATCAAAAGTATAATAAGAACTTACATGACTTATATTAATTATTTATATCATATGTATTTTTAAGCATAAAGCTTTAATAAAAACAACCCATCATTTCTAATTACATGCTTTGAGAAATTAGGCATAGAATGTACAGTGTCTGATCTTTTTTGTTTTCAAATCTTTTTAATAGGTTTTAACAATTCTTGTTCAAAATTGTTGACAGACATGACAGAGAGTTTTTTCTGGAAACAAAAAGAATTTTTTTATTTGGTCTAAAGCATAATGTTAGTGCACTCATCATTTATGGTATTAAATGAAGACCATTTTCCAAAATATCAGAAAAACAGTAAGATAGTACTTTTTCTGGAGCCTACTAAAAACACATGGACTATGTTGACTTTAACATATTTTGATATAAATCTTAATATTTTATTACAGTTGATTCTGTTACTTGGTGGAATTCCATTCATTTGGGGTATCTCTGTTAATACATTAGGATATTTTGGATATGGACCTGAGTATGAGGTATTTTTATCCATGTTTTATATAATAATTTTTATATGAGATTGTTATGTTTTATATTAAAACAAAAGAATGTTCACATCTCAACATTTAAACATTTCAAAATAATGCATGAACAGTTCCTGAAAAAAATTAACACTTTACCGTCATATTCAAGCTTCCTTTTAATAACCATATCTGAAATGAATTGACTTTCAATACATAAGTAATCTGTTGAAAATAATTGAATATTTACAAGAAAGTATATGGGATATATGAACATTTGACCAACACCTCGATGCTTTTGAGGAAGAAAAAACCATGAATTGAAATCTTGCCTTGGCTTAGTTGTTTGACCATAGATATATATTGTGATGATTTTTTAAACCCTTTTTCAATAAGTTGAAGTATTGAGAAAATGTAATAATATACATGTAGTAATAGACATAACACTATTTTTAAGGATTTATTGATGTGTAAACTCAGCCGACGCACTCACAAACTGAAAAAAGTCCTAATTACTTTATGTAAAGTTTCTAAGTGAAAGGCTGAGTTTACACATCAATAAATTCTGTATAATTAGCATTTATTACTTGTAATTCCAGTAAATTAGTCAAATAATTGAAAATGATCAGCTCAAGCTCTACAATTTAACTCCAAGAGAAGAGCTATTTTAAGGCATATTGAATTAGTTTTATGACGTCATCAACATTGTTTATTGATGTGTATACTTTACCTTTGGTACTGTCCAATCAAATGCAGTACATGCATTTTTACAATTTTAGAATTATCACCTGTAAGAAATATGATCTGTGCCTGGATATGTCCTAAACCATAAGTTTTGTTTTGTAGATTCTTGTGTCCATAGTGTTCATGTTGTATGCCCAGTTATACAGTACAGTAACTTCACAGCCATGGTCCTTGTATAGCACATTTATCTTAGAAGAGAAACATGGCTTCAACAAACAGGTGACTTACAATTTCACGCCTTGATGCCAAATACCTTAAAGGATTCCAGTTGTTATAGAATTAACTGCTTGTTTGGTAATTTCTATTTGCCAAACAGGCAACTTCTGGACTTGACTAGCCCATTACAAAATTGACACTGCATGGGCACTTTGGTCTCTGTTTCTCTCAAACGTTGCAATTTAATTGGAGGAAAATGTCAAAATTTTGAAAGTATTTCTTATGTGAATGTATATGAAGTGCAGAAACACATCAACCATTGTCATGGTTGTATAGATTAACTCTTTCACCGATTACCTCCCTCGACAAAAGTAGCTCTGGGATGATGGCTTCCCTGGCAGTTATACAATGACAGTAAATATTCACATCAAATTGCTTCAGAAGTGTTAGTTATTGCTCATTTATTTTTATTTTATTGCGTTTTTGCTCCAAGTAACATTTTTCAGTATTTTCTGTCAATTTTTCCTTGAAATTTCATGAAAATAGTAACTTCGGCATTGAAACTCAAATATTTGCAAAAAGTTCCATAAAAGTTTCCAAAAGACAAAATTTTTACCAACAAATCATCAAAACGTTTCTGAAATGAATTCTAAGTCATCAAATCGATGTCCATTTTAGTGCTTTTCACTAAAATTACAGCCATTTCTGGG